>CM075980.1:3184805-3243632 GCA_038087875.1 Malacoraja senta | reverse complement strand
GGAGGAAACCGAATCATCATCATCATCGTAGAAGACATCAACAGGCACGGTGCCTTACAATGCCGTGTACGACAGTGATCAAGACTTCTACTGAAGTGTGGACGGCCATTGGCTCGCTAGGAGCTCTTCTGCCCTTTGACAGGTCTTGTTTTTGGTCCTGCTGGGCGTCCTCAGCCCGCAGCCGACTATCCGACCATGGAGCAGGTAGCACAGGATTACATGGTACCCGCCGCGGGGGGAACTCCCCTCCCCCTCCCGACCAGAAACCGAAGATCTCGGAGAAAACACACATGGTCATGATCACATGATCAACTTCCTACTTTATATTTCCTTCCAACAAAGCCATTCAGCCCATCAATTCTGTGCTAACTCGAAGAGCGATCCAGTAATCAGGTTTCTTCCCAACATGAATTGAGTTCGGTTTATTGTCACGCGCATCGAGGTACAGTGAAAAGCTTTTGTTGCGTGCTAACCAGTCAGCGGAAAGACAATACATGATTACAATAAGCCCTTTACAGTGTACAGATACATGATAAAGGGAATAATGTTTAGTGCAAGATAAAGTCCAGCAAAGTCTGATCGAAGATAGACTAAGGGTCTCCAATGAGGTAGATAGTAGCCCAGGACTGCTCTCTAGTTGTTGATGGTTCAGTTGCCTGATAACAGCTGGGAAGAAACTGTCCCTAAATCTGAATATGTGCACTTTCACACTTCCGTACCATTTGCCTGGCAGGAGAGGGGAGAAGAGGAGGTGGCCAGGGTGCGGTTCAACCTTGATTATGCTGCTGGCCTTGCCGAGGCAGCCGGAGGTGTAAATGGAGTCAATGTGAGGGAGGTTGGTTTATGCGATGGTCTGGGCCGTGTCCACAATTCTCTTCCCTGCATCCTAATCTCTCTCACACGCCCATCTCCTCCTTCACTCTGGATTATGGAAAGCAACAAATGAATGTGCCTGCATTTCTGTGGAACGTTAGAGGAGTCCAGAGCACCTGGAGGAAACCCACACAGTCACAGGGAGAACTTCCCATCTCCATGCAAGTGACAATCGAACCCGGCTCCCTGGAACTATGAGGCAGCAACAATATCTGCAGTGCCTTTGTGGTGCCCCAGAAGTATTTTATTTCTACTGATTCAAAGACGTTTCTTCATTCATCTTTAATGCTGTTTCTTTGCCAATTCTCTTTGCCTTCGTGACAGAGCTGGTGCTAATGCATCCGAAAATGCTGCAAGATTTGTGGTGCCTCCCAGATTGCTTATCGGAAAAACCCGGAGATACGTGGCCAAGGATTATTTGGTTGAGGGTAACAAGTCCATTCTGGCGATTGGTTCACAACCCAATGGGCGGCACGGTGGTGCAGCAATAGAGTTGTTGCCTCACAGCGCCAGAGACCCGGGTTCGATCCTGACTACGGACGCTGTCTGTGTGGAGTTTGTACGTCCTCTCCGAGATCTTCGTCCTCCTACCACACATCCAAGGACGTACAGGCTTGTAGGTTAATTGGCTTGGCATCAATGTAAATTGTCCCTAGTGTGTAGGATTGTGTTAATGTGCGGGGATCGCTGGTCGGCACAGACTCGGTGGGCCGAGGGGCCTGTTTCCGCGCTGTATCTCTAAACTCAACACGGGAGGTCACGATGGTTTACACAGCGACACTCTAGCCAGTTACTTTCTGAATACACTGCAAGCAAGAATAATTAGAGAAACTACAAATCATGCGTATTTTAGAAACAGAGAAAATAGGTGCAGGAGCAGGCCATTCGGCCCTTCGAGCCAGCACCGCCATTCAATATGATCCTGCTTGATCATCCAAAATCAGTACCCCGTTCCTGCTTTTTCCCCATAACCCTTGATTCCGTTAGCCCAAAGAGCCAAATCCAACTCTCTTGAAAACATCCAGTGAATTGGCCTCCACTGCTTTCTGTGGCAGAGAATTCCACAGATTCACAACTCTCTGGGTGAAAAAGTTTTTCCTCATCTCAGTCCTAAATGGCATACCCCTTATTCTTAAACTGTGACCCCCCCCTGGATCTGGAGTTCCCCCCAACATGGGGACCATTTTTCCTGCATCTAGCCTGTCCAATCCCTTAAGAATTTTAAATGTTTCTATAAGATGCCCTCTCATCCTTCCAAATTCCAGTGAATACAAGCCCAGTTGATCCATTCTTTCATCATAGGTCAGTCTCGCCATCCCGGGAACTAACCTGGTGAACCTACACTGCACTCCCCCAATAGCAAGAACGTCCTTCCTCAAGTTAGGAGACCAATACTGCACACAATATTCCAGGCGTGGTCTCACCAGGGCCCTGCACAACTGCAGCAGGACCTCCTTGCTCCTGTACGCAAATTCACTCGCTATGGCCACTCAATTCCACAGATTCACCACCCTCTGGCTAAAGAAATTCCACTGCATCTCCATTGTAACCACTTCTTTTTTTAAAGGTAAATTAGATTGATGTACAGCAGCCAGTAGTGTCACACAATCTGTTACATAGCATACCTGCACCATTTTGTCTACAAAAAAAGCACTATGAATTACGCTCAAATTCTGCAGGACAGAATTGTCCTGGAGTATTGTGTGCAGGTTTGGTCCCCTAATTTGAGAAGGACATTCTTGCTATTGAGGGAGTGCAGCGTAGGTTTACAAGGTTAATTCCAGGGATGGCGGGACTGTCATATGCTGAGAGAATGGAGCAGCTGGTCTTGTACACTCTGGAGTTTAGAAGGATGAGAGGGCATCTCATTGAAACATATAAGATTGTTAAGGGTTTGGACACGCTAGAGGCAGGAAGCATGTTCCCGATGTTGGGGGAGTCCAGAACCAGGGGCCACAGTTTAAGAATAAGGAGTAAGCCATTTAGAACGGAGACGTGGAAACATTTTTTCTCACAGAGAGTGGTGAGTCTGGAATTCTCTGCCTCAGAGGGCAGTGGAGGCAGGTTCTCTGGATGCTTTCAAGAGAGATCTAGATAGGGCTCTTAAAAATAGCGGAGTCAGGGGATATGGGGAGAAGGCAGGAATGGGGTACTGATTGGGGATGATCAGCCATGATCACATTGAATGGCGGTGCTGGCTCGAAGGGCCGAATGGCCTACTCCTGCACCTATTGTCTATTGACAGGTTAAAAGAAAAAGAACAAAATCATGAGTGGAATAGAGAGGGTAAATGCACAGAGTCTTTTACCCAGAGTAGGGGAATCGAGAATCAGTTAGTTCTCGAGACATGGCTAAAAGGTGAGGAGGGAAAAGATTTAATAGGAATCTGAGGGGCAACTTTTTTCCACAAAAGATGGTAGGTGCAAGGAACGAGCTGTCGGAGGAGGTAGTTGAGGCAAGTACTATCACAATGTTTAAGAAACATTTAGGCAAGTGTGGGGATGGGATAAATTTAGAGGGATTTGGGCCAAGCGCAGGCAGGTGGGACTACTGTAGATGGGGCACGTTGGTCGGCGTGGCAGGTTGGGTCGATGGACCTGCTTCCAACAACTGTGTGACTCTAGGTTGTGAAGGGCTGTGGACCAGTGGCAGTAAATGGAATTTTGTATGGATGGATAAACATTTGATGCTTGCTGGGCCTAAAGGCCTGTTTCTCTGCCAGCTGACTCTAGAACACTGTTTTTATGGTGTAATAGAATAAGAGGGTCCAAGGTAGCTAATTGCATTTTGACTTGCATGACCCTGTTGTTTGTCTTTAATGTTGGGTGCTAGATGTCACAGTTGATACTCTTTATTGGTGCGGTATTTATAGTCAAAGTGCTGATAATCCCACTGTTCGGTAAATCATTTACAAAGCAACCTTCTAACATTAGGCTTCCTTCCAGAGCCACTGAGCAGTAACTTTGTGCGTTTAACATTCAGAAAATCACATATGATAGAGAGAAATGGAAACCCATTTTCCCTGTGTCAACCTCTCCCCTTTCTCCCACCTCCCCCTCCCCTCACCTACCCTAGTTGTCCTATCAGTTCCACTGGTCGCATCCTTATTTCCCTCTTGTTATCCCTCCTTCCCCTGCTGACAATGGGCTCCACTCTTCATAAGATCATAAGGAATAGAAGTAGAATTAGGCCATTCGGCCCATCGAGTCTACTACACCATCCAATCATGGCTGATCTATCTCTCCTTCCTAACCCCATTCTCCTGCCTTTTCCCCATATTATTTGATACCAAGACTCTACCTATCTCTGCCTTAAAAATATCCACTGACTTGGCCTCCACAGCCTTCCGTGGCAAAGAATTCCACAGATTCACCACATTCTGACTAAAGAAATTTCTCCTAATTTCCTTCCTATAAGAACGTCCTAGACTCTCCCACTAGTGGAAATACCCTCTCCACATCCACTATTCTCTTCCTGTGGTCATCTGTTGCCAGTCCTGATTCGTTCCGGCGTTTTCTCACCTCCAGTCCATTTTCTCCCTCCACCTCGCCTCTATTTTCAGTCTGAAGAAGGGTTCCGACCCAAAACTGATAGCACCAGATGATAACACTTTGGTGTTTTAAAATTAAGTTTCTTCACTGTCCCGCAAGCTTTTCCCGAAAGGTCACCACATTCCATCTCCTTTCTAAACGGCTTACCCCTTATTCTTAAACTGTGGCCCCTGGTTCTGGACTCCCCCAACATAGGGAACATGTTTCCTGCCCCTAGCGTGTCCAAACCCTTAATAATCTTATATGTTTCAATAAGTTTCCCACTCATCCTTCTAAATTCCAGAGTATACAAGCCCAGCCGCTCCATTCTATCAGCATATGACAGTCCCGCCATCCCGGGAATTAACCTTGTAAACCTACGCTGCACTCCCTCAACAGCAAAAATGTCCTTCCTCAAATTTCAAAACCAAAACTGCACACAATACTCCAGGTGTGGTCTCACTAGGGCCCTGTACAACTGCAGAAGGACCTCTTTGCTCCTATACTCAACTCCTCTTGTTATGAAACATTGTTATGAAACTCCTCTTATTATATTTAAGATTGTAGTTTTGTTTCCCACTGGCAATGCTGTCCAGTTACGATGTACCTGAATGTAAACTGTAACGATAGTCTCCTCTGTTGCAGGTTTGAAGGTTCCCAGCAACTGTGAGCTCGTGGTCGGCGGAGAGCCCCAGTGTTGGGCAGAAGGTCGGTGTTTGCTCTTCGATGATTCCTTCCTACACACAGCATTCCACGGAGGTAAGGTTGCTTACTGTTGATGACTGCTGACTCTTTAACGTCTTATGCTTTAACATTGACTCAACGATACTTTATTGTCATATGTAATAGACAATAGACAATAGGTGCAGGAGTAGGCCATTTGGCCCTTCGAGCCAGCACCGCCATTCAATGTGATCATGGCTGATCATCCCCAATCAGTACCCCGTTCCTGCCTTCTCCCCATATCCCCTGACTCCGCTATCTTTAAGAGCCCTATCTAGCTCTCTCATGAAAGCATCCAGAGAACCGGCCTCCACCGCCCTCTGAGGCAGAGAATTCCGCAGACTCACCACTCTCTGTGAGAAAAAGTGTTTCCTCGTCTCCGTTCTAAATGGCTTGCTCCTTATTCTTAAACTGTGGCCCATGGTTCTGGACTCCCGCAACTTATGAACAGTGACATTCTTTGCTTTTGCACAAAGTTCGCAAAGAGTCGGCAGGCATCTGGCGACAACAAAGTCACAAATTATAACGGCGATGGTCCCTCTTCGTTCTCGGCGGCCTGACCGCCTCTCCCCATCACACCGTTCACCGGCGCGCTGCCCCTCTCCAATCCATCGGACTTTGTTCCCCTGGGGGTCGCCTCCCACAGGTTAGACCCTCTGGTCATAACATTGACCTCGCCGAAGTAGAGATGGTCGAAAGCATAAGTTCCTAGGAATCAATATCATCAAGTGATTTTCATCTGTTACAATAAAATACTTTTGTACACACACACACGCATGCACACACACACAAATATGCATTGATATCAGTGACTTTCCTTCATAAGTGTTGCTAACGGAATCAAAGGATATGGGGAGAAAGCAGGAACGGGGTACTGATTTTGGATGATCAGCCATGATCATATTCAATGGGCCAAATGGCCCATGCCTGCACCTATTTTCTATGTTTCTATGATATATTTTCTATGTTTCTATGATATATCAATTCAACAAGGTAACCTGTATCCAGGTTTGCACAGACACACAAGGAACTGCAGGTGCTGGCATATTGAGCAAAGAAAGAAGGGTTCAGACCCGAAACGTGGTCGATTCATTCTCTCCACAGATGCTGCCTGACCTGCTGAGTTCTTCCAGCACTTTGTGTTATATACACACACATCCACGCTGCCTCAGCAAGGCTGCCAGCATAATCAAGGACCTGATTTGTTCCGGCGTTAGTATTCGAGTCAGAGTTTGTTAGTTTTTTATTGTACATATATATTATGTGTGTGTGTGTGTGTATATATATATGTATATGTGTGTGTGTACATATATATGTGTGTGTGTATGTACATATATGTATGTGTGTGTATGTACATATATATATTATATAATCTGTATATGTGAGTATGTATGGGATGATGATCGAGGAAACTTGTCCCTTGTGTGTGTAGGATAGCGTTAGTGTGCAGGGATCGCTGGCCGGCGAGGACTCGGTGAGCCAAAGGGCCCGTTTCTGCGCTGTGTCTCTAAACGAAACTAACGAAGCTAATTGTGACACGGGGTTTTTTGTGCCTTGCCATTGCAGGTTTGGGCGAAGGCGGTCCGAGGGTGGTCTTCATGATCGACCTGTGGCACCCGAACGTCGCCGCCACCGAGCGTCAAGCCCTAGACTTCATCTTCTCTCCAGCCCGCTGACTCCACTTGCTCCCTGTTTTAATCTTCCCCCTGCGCAGCAGACCTCGGAAGGAGCGGAGGAGCGCTGGACGGGATGAGGGCATTTGGATCATTCGCCCTGCTGCCCCCTTCTCATTTCATCAGAAAAGAACAAGGGGGGCAAAACAAGGAAAAATCGAAGCTTTGTTTGTTGAAACTGCACGCCGTGTCGTGTTAATGGTTAGATGGAGGGGAAAAAAATGTCCAAGATTTATTTATTTATGTATTGCTTCGGATTTATTTTTTTAACAAAGTGGATCGGGCTTAATTTCCTTTCATTCCACCAGTCAGTGGGATAGGTTTGTACTGCCTGTAAGATTTTTTTTCTTTCTCTTTCCGCATCTCAGCCAGTGGAATTATTTTCCTCGCGCTGTGTGTTTTTGATTTTTTTGTTTTAAACCGTATCTCCTCTGTGAGAGCTATGCCAGGTGAGACACTGTGAAGGTTTACTGACCCAGTTCGTCTGGTCGTCAGCGTTTATTCTGGGCGGGTGGGAATGGGTAGGGATATGTCGAGCTGGGCGGCAGGATAAAAAAAAAACACACGCAATGGCAGTCCAGGAATTTTATAAAGAAATTCCTGGGATTGTGTGCCCGTGTACAGGTGTGTGGAGAAAGATTCTTGTTGAGCATGTGGCAAAAAATGTATGACTGGAGTTTCCAGATCAGTTAGCGATCTCTCACAGACTACTGTACTTACTTTCTCGCTTCTGTACCTCAGCAGTTTTAATGTATTTTGCAAAAGGGGGGGGGACGACGTTTAAAATATAAAGGATTAGTTTTATATTTAACGACAAAAAAGGGATTTGAATGTGTTAAAGGAAACTTAGACACAAAGGTTGTCCTGTTCTCAATCAGGGAAAATGGCAGATGTTGGTCACATAGAGAGTGCTAAATGTGACGGAACAGACAAGTTTAGGAAGTGACGCTGGGATTATTTCAATTAGTTTTGAACTGCTAGTCCTTCATTTAAAAAAAGAAAAAAATCAGTACAATTCATTATCACTGGTAATAAATCGGAAGTTATTTGATACATTTACCTTCCCTATGCAGTAATGGGAATGAATGAGAAGATATCATCATTTAGTTTTAATAGTTAAACAGGTTTACATTTATTTTAATCTATCAATCTTTTTTTTAATGGCTTTCTTCAATCTGAAGAATACTCATTTTAGGTCATTTTATTTAAAAAATTGTCGATTGGGATTTCTTTGGGATTAAAGCAACAGTTATCTGCTTTTTGCCTTTTGTGTCATCAAAGAAGCAATATTTGGTCAACAGTATTGGAAGATTATTTTTGACTTGTGCAGTGACTGAAGAGCGTCAGGCTGTGGTAAAGAGTGGTGCCACACTTGTCGCTTCACAATGCCACGGTAAAGTGAAGAAGCACCGTGCGAGAAAAGAAAGGGTCTGCACATTCCTACCCATCGCCAACTCCATGTCTTAAATGCTTGGTCCGAGCATTGTCCCAGTGAGCTCTGCGTAAGATTGTCCTCTCAACAGATGGTCGACCACTCTACTGTGTTCTCGGATGCTTTGAATGGTAGATTTGTGTTTGAACCAAACTGAGTTGACTTGGGTTGGAACCTTAAAACAGCCGCCTGAATAAGGCGAGGCGATCTTCCTCATTCAACTGTAACCAAGCCTGGGCTCTTTGTACCATGTGAACTTAACTTGTAGTGCTGCAGTTATCGACTTTGATTACAAAATGTAGTAAAATATTACTTTTCTATTTGTGCCACCAGTGAATTAGCAATTATGTGAACTTGCGTCTTAAAGGGGACTAATGCAATGCCACAGAATTCAGTTTTAACATCTATGCCCTTCATGATGCAATGTGATGCTTGCCTACTACTGTGAGTCTGACATTTCCATTTGATGAACTATATTTTCATACGTATGCTTACCTCTGTGGGCCTAGTCATTTTGGTTGCGTAATCTGGCCACTCGATTCCTTCACACCTTTGGGGTGAGCCACTTCTATTGATGCACTTTACTATATATGATGATCGCTAATGCATTGCATGTCTACACATGGAATTGTGCTGGTGCAAGATTTGAAGAAATAAACCACACATTAAGTTTTATTGCTGTGTCTTTTTAGAATCGACGTTTGTGTCATTGATCCCAAAATTAATATTCCTCTGCCTTGCGTTTGTCAGCGATGATCAAAAAGTCATCCAGCTATCTATGGCGTTCACTCCAACGTGGGGTTGAGTGGTGCCATCTGCTTCATGATGTCCTAGAAACATAGAAAATAGGTGCAGGAGAAGGCCATTCGGCCCTTTGAGCCAGCACCGGCATTCATTGTGATCATGGCTGATCGTCCCATATCAATAACCCGTGCCTGCCTTCTCCCCATATCCCTCGACTCCACTAGCCCCTAGAGCTCTATCTAACCCTCTCTTAAATCCATCCAGTGACTTGGCCTCCACTGCCCTCTGCCCACAGGGAATTCCATAAATTCACAACTCTCTGGGTGAAAACTTTTTTTCTCACCTCAGTCTTAAATGACCTCCCCTTTATTCTAAGACTGTGGCCCCTGGTTCTGGACTCGCCCAACATTGGGAACATTCTTCCTGCATCTAGCTTGTCCAGTCCTTTTATGATTTTATATGTTTCTATAAGATGCCCCCTCATCCTTCTAAACTCCAGTGAATACAAGCCTAGTCTTTTCAATCTTTCCTCATATGACAGCCCCGCCATCCCAGGGATCAATCTCGTGAACCTACGCTGCACTGCCTCAATCACAAGGATGTCCTTCCTCAAATTAGGAGACCAAAACTACACAATACTCCAGATGTGGTCTCACTAGAGCCCTATACAACTGCAGAACCTCTTTACTCCTAAACTGAAATCCTCTTGTTATGAAGGCCAACATTCCATTAGCTTTCTTCACTGCCTGCTGTACCTGTATGCCAACTTTCAGTGACCGGTGTACAAGGACGCCCAGGTCTCCTTGTCACTGGTCCTGCCACAGGTCCAGATCCTGCCACTGTCTTCTGTCCTTAGCTAGCCTGCTAGCTCTGACCAGAGAGTTGATGTTCTTTCTGCTGCAGTTTGCTTTCAGGCAGTCACTCCCATCTTTTTGGCGGCTCTTCCTCTCGGGCGGTTTCCATGGACACGTGCCTCAAATGCTAGTTTGGGAAAGCGTGACGGTGGCATTCGCTCGATATGGCCGAAGTAACGTAGTCTTCTTGTTGTAACTCTGTCCAGAATGGTTAATTCCGTACCAAGGGTTGCATACCAAGGTGGTGTTGCGGATCCTGTCCAGACACTCCCGTTATTTTGCGGAGGCGCATCATTTCAAATGTTGAAAAGTCAGACCGCACGGAAGCAGGCCCTTCAGCCCGACTCGTCCATGCTGACCAAGATGCCCCAACTAAGCTAGTTCCATCTGGCCCATCTATACCTCGAAATATTTCATATCCATGTAAATGTTCGATAGTGTCTGAACAAGGGTCTCGTCCCAAAATGTCAACTATTCCTTTTCTGAGTTTGAGTTTAGTTTATTGTCACGTGTATCGAGGTACAGTGAAAAGCTTTAGTCGTGTGCTAACAAGACAGCGGAAAGACAATGCAGGATTACACAATCAGCCATGATCATATTGAATGGCGGTGCAGGCTCGAAGGGTCGAATGGCCTACTCCTGCACCTATTTTCTATGTATCTATTACAATTAAGCCATTCACAGTGGACCGATACATTCTCCAGAGATGCTGCCTGACCCGCTGAGTTACTCCAACATTTTGTGTCTATCTTCGGTGTAAACCAGCATCTGCAGTTCCTTCCTACACATACATGTCAAATGTCATTCTACTTGCCTCCACTACCTCCTCTGGCTGCTCATTCCGTCTACACGCCACTGTCTGAGTGGAAAAAGTTGCCCCTCAGGTTCCTATTAAATCTTGCCCCTCACCATAAACTTATATCCTCTGGTTCCTGATTCCCCTACCCTGGGTAAAAGATTCCCAGGGTAGCGACACGGTGGCGCAGCGGTAGAGTTGCTGCCTTACAGCGAATGCAGCGCCGGAGACCTGGGTTCGATCCTGACTACGGGTGCTGTCTGTACAGAGTTTGGACGTTCTCCCCGTGACCTGCGTGGGTTTTCTCCGAGTTCTTCGGTTTCCTTGGTAAATGTAAAAATTGTCCCCAGTGGGTATAGGATAGTATTAATGTGCGGGGATCGCTGGTCAGCGTGGACCCCGTGGGCCGAAAGGGCCTGTTTCCACGCTGAATCTCTAAACTAAACTGCATTCACCCTATGAATTCTCATGATTTTATACAACTTTATCAGATCATCCAAACATGTAAGGAAAGAATGTCGCCTATTGAAACACTCTTCCACAAATGGCTAATTTATATTAGCTTTAAGAGCATAGAACAGTACAGCAAAGGAACAGGCCCTTCGGCCCACAATGTATGTGACAAACACGATGCCAAGTTAAACTAATCCCTGCCTGTCCGTGATCCATACCCCTCCATTCCCTGCATCTCCGTGTGCCTATCTAAAAGCCTCTTAAACGTTACTATCGTATCTGCCTTCACCACCACCCAGCCCAGCAACACATTACAGCCACCCACCCCTCTCTGTAGAAAAACTTGCTCCGCACATATCCTTCAATCTTTGCTCCTTCGCTTTTGCAACAAAAAGATAAACGATATCATAATCATCGTCAGACTGCACAATTTGAAAGGTAAGTTTTAAAAGAGTGGATCTATCAAGGGCGGCACGGTGGCGCAGCGGTGGAGTTGCTGCCTCATGGCGCCAGAGACCCGGGTTCCATCCTGACTACGGGTGCTGCCTGTGCGGAATTTGTACGTTCTCCTCGTACAATGTTACGATGTGTGGGTGTTCCCCAGAATCTCCGGTTTCCTCAGACACTCCAAGGACGTACGGGTTTGTAGGCTAAATGGCTTGGTAAAATTGTAAATTGTCCTTAGTGTGTGCAGGAGGGCGTTAGCGAGCGGGGAACGCTGGTCGGCGCGGACATGTTGGGCCGAAGGGCATGTTTCCGCGCGCTGTACCCGGAAACTAAACCAATCCTGAACCCCAAATCATATTATAAAAGTCGATTAGTAAGAGCATCAAAGGTTACGGGGAGAAGGGATAAAAGATTTCATCGGGCAATATTGACGGCGGTGATATGAGTGCCATGGTCACCGTATCTGTGTGACTATGTGCCTGTTTTGAAATGCTTAGAGTAGAATAATAACAAGCTTTCTGTCGAGCATCTTGAAGATGCATTATTTTCCCTGAGTGAGTATCAGGATTATCTCAAGGCAGTGCGGAAGAGCACCACAAGGACAGCTGGCAAGGCCAACCCTCTGGGTGACATCTTCACCCCTGTAGTTTGCCAAATGATAATGATTTACAGTACAGAAAGGAAGCCATTCAGCCAGACATGTTAATGCAGCCAATAAAATAGCAGTTAATTAGATGAAACCCATTTCTCAGTAATTTATTTATAGTGTTGTAAGTTAGTTGGCTCATTTTGGTACTTTTTAAAAATTCTGACTACAGTCACTCATCTCAGCCTTTCACAAGTTATAGGAGGAGAATGAGGCCATTCAGCCCAGGCAGGTACGGGATACTGAGTTGGATGATCAGCCATGATCATATTGAATGGCGGTGCAGGCTCGAAGGGCCGAATGGCCTACTCTTGCACCTAATTTCTATGTTTCTATGTTTCTATGAGTCCACTCAACACTCCAAAGACGTACAGGTATGTAGGTTAATTGGCTTGGTGTATGTGTAAATTATCCCTAGTGTGTGTAGGATAGTGTTGATGTGTGGGGATCGCTAGTCGGTGCGGACTTGATGGGCCGAAGGGCCTGTTTCCGAGATGTATCTCTAAACTAAACTAAACAGTCAGCGGAAAGACAATACATGATTACAATCAAACGGTCTACCGTGTACAGATACTGGAGTCTGAAGAAGGGTCTCAACCCGAAACCTCATCCATTCCTTCGTTCCAGAGATGCTGAGTTACTCCAGCATCTACAGTTCCTTCCTGCAGGCTAAAGGGTATATTGTTTAATGCAAGATTGGACTGCTGAAAGAAAACTAGCCAGTCCCTCCATTGACCCTTGGTGATAAGTGAATCTTTGACAGATCCAGGATTATCCAGGTTTGATCAATTCATACTTCATTCACACTTACGGACTAACCAGTTAAGAGGAAAACAAAGACAAAAGTGCTGGAGTAATTCAGGAGGTCAGGCAGCATCTCTGAGGAATATGGATAGGTTACGTTTCAGGTCCGAGGAAGGGTCCCGAACCAAAACGTCACTTGTACGTGTTCTCCAGAGATGCTGCCTGACTCACAGAATTACTCCAGCACTTTGTGTCTTTGTTTTTGTATAAACAAAGGTTTTTGTATAAACCTGCAGTTTCTTGTTTCTACGTATCAAAGAGAGGCTTGCTAGCCAGCAGCCCAGCAAGGAATCAGTGCTTTCAGGATAAGACAGAAAAAATTATGATCAGCACAGTGGCACAGCGGTAACGATGCTGCCTCACAGCGCCAGAGACCCGGGTTCGATCTTGACCACGAGTGCTGTCTGTATGGAGTTTCTATGTTCTCTCCCCGTGACTGAGTGGGTTTCCCCCGGGTTCTCCGGTTTCCTCCCACAATCAAAAAACATAGAGATTTGTAGGTTAATTGGCTTTGGTAAAAAAATTTAAATTTGTTGCTAGTGTGTAGGATAGCTAGTGTACGGGGATCGCTGGTCGGCACAGACCTGTTTCCGCGCTGTATCTCTAAACTAAAGCACAAGAACAGACCCTTCAGCCTACAATTTCTGTACCGAACATGATGCCAAGATCTGCATGTGCATAATCCATATCCTTTCATTCCCTGCATACATATACATGCGCCTATCCGAAAGTCACGTTCCAGGCACCCATCACCCTCTGTGTGAGAAAATAATTAAAGGGCCTGTCCCACTTGGCAATTTTTACTGCGCCTGCCGGCATTATTGATTGATATCGGGTCACCGAAAAAATTTGCGGCGTGACGCGGCCTGGCGACGTATGGCGCGCGGTGTTTTTTTTCAAGTGTTGCGACATTTCTTTTTGTCGCCGCTGGATTTTGAAATGTTCAAAATCTTTTGGGGACACTGATATGACGCCGGCAGTCGCCGAAAAAATCGCCAAGTGGGACAGGCCCTTAAGAGTTCCAGTCAGTGGATTTAGCCTGGACACTTAGGTGGGTAAATATGCGGCATTACGATCTAAGATCTAAGGTAAGCCCGAGGTGGTCACAGTTCGGGAATTTCACACCTATCAGTGATTAATGGGAAAGTGTTGCTTAAAGGAGTCCGTATTTTTGAGTAAGTGCCAGAAGTTCTCCTCCTCTCTTCGCAGTTCTTTCTTAAACAGTTGATAACACTGTTGTCATTGAGCCGGGAGGGAGGTGGGGCATGTACAAGCAAGGGTACAATACCCCCAGTCGTAAAACATAGGACAGTACAGCACAGGAACAGGCCCTTCAGCCCACAATGTCTGTGCTGAACATGATACCAAATTAAACTGATCCCTCATGAAGACACCAAGCCATGACAATAGACTATAGGTGCAGGAGTAGGCCATTCGGCCCTTCGAGCCAGCACCGCCATTTAATGTGATCATGGCTGATCATCCCCAATCAGTACCCCGTTCATGCCTTCTCCCCATATCCCCGGACTCCGCTATTTTTAAGAGCCCTATCTAGCTCTCTCTTGAAAGCATCCAGAGAACCTGCCTCCACCGCCCTTTGAGGCAGAGAATTCCACAGACTCGTAACTCTCTGTGAGAAAAATTGTTTCCTCATCTCCGTTCTAAATGGCTTATTCTTAAACTGTGGCCCCTGGTTCTGGTCTCCCCCAACATCGGGAACATGTTTCCTGCCTCTAGCGTGTCCAAACCCTTAACAATCTTATATGTTTCAATGAGATCTCCTCTCATCCTTCTAAACTCCAGAGTGTACAAGCCCAGCCGCTCCATTCTCTCAGCATATGACAGTCCCACCATCCCGGGAAAGAACCTTGTAAACCTACGCTGCACTCCCTCAATAGCAAGAATGTCCTTCCTCAAATTAGGGGACCAAAACCATGAAGCTGAAGTTTGCCCAGAGTAGGGGGATCAAGAACAAGTGGGAAGGCAGGGTGGCGCAGCGGTAGCGCCAGAGACCCAGGTTCGATACTTACCTCAGGTGCTGTCCGTACGGAGTTTGCACGTTCTTCCTGTGACCGTGTGAGTTTTCTCCTGGTGCTCCGGTTTCCTCCCACATTCCAGACGTACATGTTTGCAGGCTAATTGGCTTCTGTAAATCGTCCCCAGTGTGTAGGATAGTGCGAGTGTACAGGGATCGCTGGTCGGCATGGACTTGGTGGGCTGAAGAGCCTGTTTCCACGCTGCATCTCTAAAGTCTAATCTTAGCAAAATGGATCACCTCTGACTTGTCCAAATTAAATTCCATCTGCCATTCCTCTGCCCACTTCCTTACTTCATCTAGATCCTGTTGTAATCTTAAATAACCTTCTTCACTATCCCTTACGCCACCAGCTTTTGTCTCATCTGCAATCTTTGTGACCTTGTTAATGAAATTGTCATCCAGTTTATTAATCATCAATATGGTTCACACTGAGCAAGGACCACATCACGCACTGGATTCTGAGTAAGTCATTTCACATTTTTATTCCATGAGTAAGTAAGTAAGTAAATTTTATTTATATAGCACGTTTAAATCAACTTGCGTTGAAACCAAAGTGCTTTACATAAAATAAATAATAAAATAAATAATTAAGTTTCCGTACATCCATAGAAAATTTTAAGAAAAAGAAAAATGACACAACACATTATAGAATTCAACATGAACGCCCCCCCACAACAGAATCAAAAATTTCCACTGAGGGGAAAGGCACCAGATAGTTCAGTCCTCTTCCTCTGTGAATCACCCCGAGGTCAGGGCCCATTTGTGGCCTCCGCAGCCAGTCCGATGTTTTCAGGCCCTCTTGCCGGGAAGCTGGAACTCCGGCGTCGGGTGAACACTCCTCGGTGGCTTGGAAATGTCTGGAGACTTCACTATGCTGTAATTTTAGCTGCTTTTGGGACATGCTGGTGAAATTCTGCCTTCATTTTGTGGGTTTATGGGTTTAGAACGTAGAACGACACAGCACAAGGGCGGCACGGTGGCGCAGCAGTAGAGTTGCCGCCTCACAGTGCCGGAGACCCGGGTTCGATCCGGACTACGGGTGCTTGCCTGTGCGGAGCCTGCAAGTTCTTCCTGGTTCTCTCCAGGTGCTCCGGTTTCCTCCCACATTCCAAAGACGTACAGGTTGGTTGTGTTAATTGGCTTCTGTAAATTAGTAACATAGAAAAAATAGGTGCAGGAGCGGGCCATTCAGCCCTTTGAGCCAGCACTGCCATTCAATATGATCATGGCTGATCATCTAAAATCAGTACCCCGTTCCTGCTTTTCCCCCCATATCCCTTGATTATCTAACTCTCTCTTGAAAACATCCAGTGAATTGCCCTCCACTGCCTTCTGCGGCAGAGAATTCCACAGATTCACAACTCTCTGGGTGAAGTTTTTCCTCATCTCAGTCCTAAATGGCCCACCCCTTATTCTTAAGGGGTATAATTAAATTGCCCCATGTGAGTAGAATAGAGCTAGTGCACGGGGCGATCATTGGACTCGATGGGCTGCAAGGCCTGTTTCCACGCTGTATTTCCAAAAATAAAACTAAAAAGCACAACAGTGGGCCCATCGGCCCATAATATCTATGCCGACCATAATGCCGAGAGCAACTGTTATCTGCCTGCACATAATCCATATCCCTCCATGCCTTCCTTATTGAATACATTTTATTAGCCAAGTATGTACACATACAAGGAATTTGCCTTGGTGCTCCGCTCGCAAGTAACAACACGATATACAGTAGACAATTAAAAATAAAACATTATAATTTAAACATGTGAAGAATGAAATAAAATATCCATGTGCCTGTCTAAAAATCTTAAATGCCACTACCGTATCTACCTCCACCACCACCACCCCTGGCAGCACATTCCAGGCACTCACCACCCTCAGTGTAAAGAAACTTGCCCCATACATCTCCGAAGGGTCTCGACCCGAAACGGAGTCTGAAGAAGGATCTCGACCCGAAACGTCACCTATTCCTGCCTATAGATGCTGCCTCACCCGCTGAGTTACTCCAGCATTTCTGTCTTCTTCAGACTCCGTTTGTAGGGTGGAAGGGGTGGGGAGAAGAAAGGAGAAAGCTATCTCCTTAATGTATGCCTACTTTGTAGTTCTCCTCCCTCCGAAGACAGTTTTACAACCTCCTCTCTGACCCTTTCTCCTTTCTTCTCCCCACCCCCCACCCCCACCGCCACCGCCCCCACCCTACAGCAGTCTGAAGAAGGGTTTTGGCCCGAAACATTGCCTATTTCCTTTCTCTCCACAGATGCTGCCTCACCCGCTGAGTTTCTCCAGCATTTTTGTCTACCTTCGATTTTCCAGCATCTGCAGTTCCTTCTTCAACATTAAAACAAGTTAAAGTGATTTCAGTAGGGGTTTTGCAGGATAACATTCGGTGACCACAAACCATTGGCATTTACTGTTGACTGTCAAGAAATGGCATCATAAGACCAGGTTATTCAAGCGGCAGACTAGTGTGAATTGGCCATTAAGACACTCAAACAAGGTGTGAATGACTCCTTAAACGACTATCATCAGGCAACAATGCAACTCACCAGGAGCCTGGTAATCAGTGTGCTTACGTTCTCTAAACTATAGTCATAGAGTCATACAGTGTGGAAACAGGCCCTTCGGCCCAACTCGCCCACACCGGCCAACAATGTCCCAGCTACACTAGTCCCACTTTTCTGCGCTTGGTCCATATCCCTCCAAACCTGTCCTATCCATGCACCTGTCTAACTGTTTCTTAATAGATGGGATAGTCCCTGCCTCAACTACCTCAACTTAGATAGAGCACTAGGAGAGTTAGATAGAGCTCTAGGGGCTAGTGGAATCAAGGGATATGGGGAGAAGGTAAGCACGGGTTATTGATTGGGGACGATCAGCCATGATCACAATGAATGGCGGTGCTGGCTCGAAGGGCCAAATGGCCTCCTCCTGCACCTATTTTCTATGTTTCCCCCTGGCAGCTTGTTCCATAGACCCACCACCCTTTGTGTGAAAAAGTTACCCCTTGTATTCCTATTGAATCTTTTCCCCTTCACCTTGATCCTATGTCCTCTGGTCCTCGATTCCCCCACTCTGGGCACGAGACTCTGTGCATCTACCCGATCTTTTCCTCTCATGATTTTGTACACCTCT
Organism: Malacoraja senta; assembly: GCA_038087875.1. Lineage (NCBI taxonomy): Eukaryota > Metazoa > Chordata > Chondrichthyes > Rajiformes > Rajidae > Malacoraja > Malacoraja senta. Next base: position 3,225,490 of record CM075980.1, on the reverse strand, counting down.
ATAAGATCGCCCCTCATCCTCCTGCGCTCCATGGAATAGAGACCCAGCCTACTCAACCTCTCCCTGGAGCTCACACCCTCTAGTCCTGGCAACGTCCTTGTAAATCTTTTCTGAACCCTTTCAAGCTTGACAATATCTTTCCTATAACATGGTGCCCAGAACTGAACACAATATTCTAAATGGGGTCTCACCAATGTCTTATACAACTGCAACATGACCTCCCAACTTCTATACTTAATACTCTGATGAAGGCCAAAGTGCCAAAAGCCTTTTTGACCACCGTGTCTACCTGCGACTCGACCTTCAAGGAACCATGCACCTGCACTCCTAGATCCCTCTGCTCTACAACATTACCCAGAAGCCTACCATTTACTGTGTAGGTCCTGTCCTTGTTCGACGACCAAAATGCAACACCTCACACTTCTCTGTATTAAATTCCATCAACCATTCCTCCGCCCACCTGGCTAATCGATCCAGATCCTGCTGCAATCGTTCACAACCATCTTCACTATCTGCAAAACCACCCACTTTTGTATTTTGTGTATCAACATTTAATTCTGGCGAGTTTTGATGAGACGTAGTCAGAGGCATAGAATCAAAGGGGAAAGGCTGTAGAAAGGATTTAGGAGGATGTTGCCAGGACTCGAGGGCTGCGAGCTGTAAGAAGAGAGAGAAAAACTGCTGGAGTAACTCAGCGGGACAGGCAGCATCTCTGGATAGAAGGAATGGGTGAAGTTTTGGGTCGAGAGTTTGGGGTTTTTGGCCCAACTTGCCCACACCGACCAACTACACTAGTCCCACCTGCCTACATTTGGCCCATATCCCTCTAAACCTGGAGTAACAAAAAGCTGGAGTAACTCAGCGGGACTCAACTCAGAGTGCTGGAGTAACTCAGCAGGACAGGCAGCATCTCTGGAGAGAAGGAATGGGTGACGTTTCAGGTTGAGACCCTTCTTCAGACTAGGTCTAAACTTGTCCTATCCATGTACCTTTCTACATGTTTCTTAAACATTGTGATAGTACCTGCCTCAACTATCTCCTCTGGCAGCTCGTTCCATGGACCAACCGCCCTTTGTGTAAAAACATTATGCATCAGATTCCTATTAAATCTTTCCCTTCCCCCCCTCACTTTAAACCCATGTCCTCTGGTTTTCGATTCCTATACTCTAGGTAAAAGACTCAAAAAAATGTTGCCACACTTGAAAAAACACCGCGCGTCAATATGTCATCACGCTGCAAAGTTTTGAGTGACCTGATACATTAGTCAATGATGCCGGCAGTCGCCGAAAAAATCGCCAAGTGGGACAGGCCCTTTATTCAGTTTGAAGACACTTTGTATCCATCTTCTGTACTCTTCTATTTCTATGACAAGGGGTGTAAACAAGTTTTTTCCTGTCCAAAAATTTAGGACGTTCCTTTTTGCCATTCAAACAAGTTCTGCTCGCCATCTTATTTATTAATATGCTGTGTTTGGAGCGCAGATGGATGAGGGGTGATCTTATAGAGGTGCATAAAAATCATGAGAGGAATAGATCGGGTAGATGCACAGAGTCTCTTGCCCAGAGTAGGGGAATGGAGGACCAGAAGACACAGGTTTAAGATGAAGGGGAAAAGATTTAATAGGAATCTGAGGGGTAACTTTTTCACACAGAGGGTGGTGGGTGTACGGAACAAGCTGCCAGAGGAGGTAGTTGAGGCTGGGACTATTGCAAGTTTAAGAAACAATTAGAAAGGTACATGGATAGGACAGGTTTAGAAGGAAATGGGCCAAATGCAGTAAGAAAGAACTGCAGATGCTGTAAAAATCGAAGGTAGACACAAAATGCTGGAGTAACTCAATGGGTCAGGCAGTATCTCTGGAAGGAAGGAATGGACGACGTTTCGGGTCCAGACCCTTCTTCAAGATTCAAGAGAGTTTATTGTCATGTGTCCCAGATAGGACAATGAAATTCTTGCTTTGCTTCAGCACAACAGAACATAGTAGGCATGAATACAGAACAGATCAGTGTGTCCATATACCATTATATAAATATATACACACATGAATAAATAAACTGATAAAGTGAAAATAAACAGATAATGGGCTATTAATGTTCAGAGTTTTGTCCGAGCCAGGTTTAATGGCCTGACGGCTGTGAGGAAGTAGCTATTCCTGAACCTGGTCGTTGCAGTCTTCAGGCTCCTAAAGGTAGCGGGGAGATGAGTGTGTGGCCAAATGCAGGCAGGTGGGACTAGTGTAGATGGGACATGTAGGTCGGTGTGAGGCAGGTTGGGCCGCTGTATGACCGTTGGGTTATGTTGTGGTACCTACCCCCCTTTGTTTGTGTTAATCTGATGCATTCAGGAGACACCTCGGGAGAGTTTTTGTTTCCCATTGATAGGCAAATGTGTTTTTTTGCACATCAGGCCGAGACACACCCACACAGGGCCGGCGGCACCAAGGCTAATGCGCTCTTGGGAGATTGTAGACGCCAGTCTCTGACCATTAATCCCCCCCTCTCTCTCTACGACCTCCCTCCCTCCCTCCCAACCCGTCCTCAGTTGCAAGTTTGGTTTCCTTTGGCGGCGGCAACCATGCACCGATCCGCCCTGGTCTTGTGCGCCTTGTCCAGTCTCCTGCACCTTCTCCCGGCCCTGCCCGCCTCACGACCCAAGAGAGAAGCAGCCTCCTCCACGGCCCGGCCCGAAGACGAGGAGCAGCTCTTCCACCATTTCCTCAGCGGCAGCTTGGAGATGGAGATGGAGGTGGGGGTGGGGGAGGCGTTGGAGGATGGCAGCAACAAGCGGCTGGGGAGACGGGAGACCATGGTGGAGTTGAGGCACCTCCACTGCTCCAAGGCGGCGGGCGAGACGTGGTCGGCCGCGGGCGGCGGCGGGGCTGCCCTCTTCTCCGAGAGCGTCCTGTACCGGGTCACGGTGACCACCGCTTCCACCGAACCCCCCTGGAAGGTCTTCCCTCTCTGGCACCTCATGGTCTTCATGAGGCGCTTCTACAGCTGCTGCAAGTTCGGATACCCCTGCAGGACCATCAAAGGCTACCAGGGACGTCTATTGGGACGTGAGTAGTAGCGTTGGTCTTGGGTTTTTCTTGTTGACTTGTTGGGGAGAGATTGAGATGCCATTTAGGAGACGGCGAGGAACACTGCAGATGCTGCAACCCTCCTGAGCAAAACACAAGGCGCTGGAAGAACTCGTATGCGTGTAGGTAGGAACTGTCTGAAGAAGGGTTTCGTCCCGAAACGTTGCCTATTTCCTTCGCTCCATAGATGTTGCCTCACCCGCTGAGTTTCTCCAGCACTTTTGTCTACCTTCGATTTTCCAGCATCTGCAGTTCCTTCTTAAAACACTTAGGGAACTGCAAGATGTTGGTTTAAACCCAAGATTGACCCCCCTGGAGTAACTCAGCGGGACAGGCAGCATCTCTGGAGAGAAGGAATGGGTGACGTTTCGGGGTCGAGACCCTTCTTCATTCACCCGTTCCTTCTCTCCAGAGACGTGGCCTGTCCCGCTGGGTTACTCCAGCGTTTTTGGGCGGTCTATCTAGCGCTGAAGGCCAGGCAACATCTCTGGAGGGAAATGTACAAGCAACGTTATCTGAAACTACCAGCCCATGTTCTCCAGAGATACTGCCTGACCTACTGAGTTACACCAGCACTTGGTATTTTTTGTATGAGATACCATTAGATACTAAGACAATGGGAGGGGGGTTGTGGAGGAGATCCGATGGAGGTAGAACTTTTCTGGGAATATCTTAAGACTTATACATCATCAAGGAAAAAATGGCGAGCAGAGAGCGTGGCTGCAAATACTAAAGTCACTTACTCGGAAGTTCACAAGGTCCGATGAAGTAACTCAGCGGGTCGGGCAGCATCTGCTGGGAACATGGATCGATCACGTTTCGGGTCCGGACCATTCTTCAGACGACTCCACTGAAGAAGGGTCTCGACCCGAAACGTTGCCTATTTCCTTCGCTCCATAGATGCTGCCTCACCCGCTGAGTTTCTCCAGCACTTTTGTTTTCACACAAAGGGTGGTGGTGGTGGGTGTATAGAACGAGCTGCCAGAGGAGGTGGTTGAGGCAGGGACTATCAACAACATTTAAAAATCAATGTGGACAGTTACATGGGATGCATTATTATCGCAACGTTTAAGAAACATTTGGATAGGTACAGGTTTAGAGAGATATGGGCCAAACACAGGCAGGTGGGTCTGGTGTAAATGGGGCATTTAGATGATCAGCCATGGTCAGATTGAATGGAAGCGCTGGCTCGAAGCTCCTGCACCTGTTTTTCTATGTTGGGCGTTGTGGACAACTTAGGCCGAAGGGCCTGTTTCCATGCTATATATGACTGACTATAACATGGATAGGAAAGGTTTAGAGACATATAGGCCAGATGAGAGTAGTTTAAATGGGGCATCTTGGTCAGCATGGACGTGTTGGGCCGAAGGGCCTGTATCCCGGCTGTATGGATCTTACGAACGTTTATCTTAAATTACGTTTTTGTGAGATGTCTTAATGTGGGAAAAAATCCCACCGGATTTTCCAGGGTTTTGGGGAAAGGGGGCGGGGGGGGGGAGTGGATGGGACATGGACCAGCGGTAGATTCTTCAGAGAGGTTGTTTAGTTTAGAGATACAGCGCGGAAACAGGCCCTTCGGCCCACCGAGTCCGCGCCGACCAGCGATCCCCGCACACCAACACTGCTCCCTAGATTATTTACACCATCTTGCCATTCCTATTATGCCTCTATCTCCTCTGCAGAAACAAGGGAGTCAGGGGATGTGGGGTGAAGGCAGGAACGGGGTACTGATTGGGGACGATCAGCCATGATCACATTGAATGGCAGTGCTGGCTGGAAGGGCTGAATAGCCTACTCCTGCACCTATTGTCTATTGTTCATTATCTCTGGAGAACTTGGATGGGTAACGTTTCAGGTCGGGACCCTTCTTCAGACTGGGTTTGAAAATTCGAAACATCAACTATCCACGTTCTCCACAGATGCTGCCTGACCCGCTGAGTTGCTCCACTACTTTGTGTCTTTTTTGCAAGCCAGCACTTGCAGTTCTTCGTATACTCAGGTTACAGGTAGATAGACAGAAAACGCTGGAGTAACTCAGCGGGACAGGCAGCATCTCTGGATAAAAGGAATGGGTGACGTTTCAGGTCGACCCGAAACGTCACCCATTCCTTCTCTCCAGAGATGCTGAGTTACTCCAGCATTTTGTGTCTTATCTTTCGTTTAAACCAGCATCTGCAGTTCTTCCCTGCAGGTTACAAGCAGATCTGGGGAAATCTCTGCCCCTTTGTCTAGCAGTTAAGGACAAGACTGAAATACAATAGAATGGCATTACTTCAATTCCAGGTCTTAGAAACATAGGAAGTGGGTGCAGGAGTAGGCCATTCAGCCCTTCGAGCCAGCACCGCCATTCAATATGATCATCCAGAATCAGTACCCCGTTCCTGCTTTCTCCCGAAATCCCTTGATTCCGTTAGCCCTAAGAGCTAAATCTAACTCTCATCCTCAATACATCCAGAGTAATGGCCTCCACTGCCTTCTGTGGCAGAGAATTCCACAGTTTCACAACTCTCTGGGTGAAAACATTTTTCCTCGTCTCAGTCTTAAATGGCCTACCTCTTATTCTTAAACCGTGACCCCTGTTTCTGGACTTCCCCCAACATGGGGAACATTTTTCCTGCATCTAGCCTGTCCGATCCCTCAAAAATTTTATATGTTTCCGTAAGATACCCTCTCATCCTTCTAAATTCCAGTGAATACAAGCCCAGTCGACCCAACATCGGGGGATTTTTTCCCCAGCAATTGAAGTTAATGGAATAAAAGTATACACCGCACATATGCAGGATTATATGCATTTTCACGGAATGATACAGGTAAAGTGCAACAAACGTCTCATCAAAGTGTCTCTTGTTCCTCAGATGATGACAGGGAGATGGAGTTTTTCCTGAGACCGGAGTATCTGTTTGTGAACATACTCAGGGCACAGCTCCACTTGAACATTGCCAACCCGGATAGAGTGGTGTTGGAGGCTGAGATTCGGGTGAAGATGCAAGGCACGACCGTCATCACCAGGGCACGGTAAGCTGGCGACAGCACTGTGGGGAGGGTGGAGTCTGTGGTCACTGACGCGACATGGACAGAGTTTTTACACGGTGCAACTTGGCAACCCCAGTGGCAATAGACAGACAATAGGTGCAGGAGTAGGCCATTCGGCCCTTCGAGCCAGCACCGCCATTCAATGTGATCATGGCTGATCATCCCCAATCAGTACCCCGTTCCTGCCTTCTCCCCATATCCCCTGACTCCACTGTCTTTAAGAGCCCTATCTAGCTCTCTCTTGAAAGCATCCAGAGAACCCGCCTCCACCGCCCTCTGAGGCAGAGAATTCAACCAACTCTCTGTGAGGAAAAAGTGTTTCCTCATCTCTGTTCTAAATGGCTTACTCCTTATTCTTAAACTGTGGCCCCTGGTTCTGGACTCCCCCAACATGGGGAACATGTTTCCTGCCTCTAGCGTGTCCAAACCCTTAACAATGTTTCAAATTATCCTGATGGATAAGGCCCTGGCCTCCTAAGCCAGGGATTGTGGGTCCGGGTATCCGTCTGGGGGTGTCAGCTCACGGGAACTTTAGCGTTGACCGGGATCGAACGAGGACTCCATGTTTTTGTATCTCACAGTGCCCCTCAGGAGTTTAGCTTAGCTTAGAGATACAGCGTGGAAACAGAATTAGGCCTTTCGGCCCATCATGTCTACTCCGCCATTCAATCATGGCTGATCTATCTCTCCCTCCTAACCCCATTCTCCTGCTCTCTCTCTCTCTCCCCATAACCCATGTGTAGAGTTTGAACATACTCCATGTGGCCACTTGGGCTTCCTCCATTTTGTAAGTTAATTAAATGCGTAGGAAGGAACTGCAGAAGAAGTCTGAAGAAGGGTCTCGACCCAAAATTCCTTTTCTCTAAAGATGCTGTCTGACCCGCTGAGTTACTCCAGCATTTTGTGTCTGTATTGTAGTTAGTTAACCTCTCTGTAAAATACCCTCTACTGTGTAGGGAGCGGATACAGAAGTAGGATCAGTATGGATGGGTGATCAAGAGTCAAGAGTTTAATTGTCATATAAGACCACGAGACATAGGAGCAGAATTAGGCCATTCGGCCCATCGAGTCGAGTCCACCATTCAAGCATGGCGGGTCTGTTTACCGCACTGAACCCCATTATCCTGCCTTCTCCCCATAAAGTTCCATACCCTTATGGGCCTGTCCCACTTACACGATTTTTTCAGCGGCTCACGACCATAATCGCCCAAAGAGTCGTGCCTTTTTCTGGTCACCGCTGGATTTTCAACATGTTGAAAACTTTCGGCCACCTGCTGCGAATAATGACGGGTGCCGGCAAGTCGCCGAAAAAATCGCGTAAGTGGGACAGGCCCTTTACATACCGGAAACGGTACAATTAAGTTATTACTTGCGGCAGCATAACAGGATTGTAAACATGGTACTCTCAACAATAAACAAAAGTGAGATCGTTAAATTTAATAAAGAACAATATTCGCGCAAAACAAAAGCCCGAAGTCCCCAGTGTAACCGAGACAGCTTGTAGATTGGACTTTCTCGGGCCAACGAGCCAGTTTCCATGCTGTATCTTCCAACAGTTCAGACTGCGTGGCAGGTCAAGGCTCGGTCTCATTTCAAAGATAGACGCAAAGTGCTGGAGTAACACAGTGGGTCAGGCAGCATCTCTGGAGCACATGGACAGGTGACGTTTCGGGTCGGAACCCTTCTTCAGACTGAAGTCTCTGGTCTCCCAAACCAAGGGTTGTGCGTTCGAGTCCCATCTGGGGTGTGGTTTCATTTCTCGACTGCATCCATGTACAGTCCTTCAGTGGCACGGTGGCGCATGTCGAAAAGTCACCTATCTTGATTAGTGTGGGTGTGGGGGGTTATGGGGAGAAGGCAGGCGAATGGGGTTAGGAGGGAGAGATAGATTAGCCATGATTGTATGGCGGAGTAGACTTGATGGGCCGAATGGCCTAATTCTGCTTCGATCACTTTATGACCTTATGACCTTTCCATGCTCTCCAGAGATGCTGCCTGACCTGCTGAGTTACTCCAGCATTTTGTGTCTATCTTTGGTATAAACCAGCATCCGCTGGTACTTTTTCATTTTCATTACATTTAGTCTCATTTCCCTGGGCATCTTTGTCACACATTAGGGTGATGGTGGGTGTGTGGAACGAGCTGCCGAGGAAGCAGTCAAAGATAGACACAAAAAGCTGGAGTAACTCAGCGGGACAGGCAACATCTCTGGGGAGAAGGAATGGGTGACGCTTTTGGTCGAGACCCTTCTTCAAGCTCGATGTTTCGGGTGGAGACCCTTCTTCAGAAGTAGTCAAGGCGGGTACAATGGGGGGGGGGTCAAGGAAAGAGCGTTCACGTCGCGGCCCGGTTTTCACCAATCTTTCCACCACCACGCACAAGAAGTGACAAGACAGACACCATTGTATGCAGATGGCGAGAAGTGAGAAAGCTCTGGCTGAACAACTTCTGATCTTGTGTGTGGACTCGACAAGAAGAACAAAAGGCAGGTACAAGGACAAAGTTTGACAGCTACATGGATAGGAAAGGTGCAGTGAAATTTGGGCCAAACCTAAGCAAATGGGACTGGCTTTGATAGAGCACCTTGGCTGGTGTGGGATCAGTCTGAAGAAGGGTCTCGACCCGAAACGTCACCCATTCCTTCCCTCTGGAGATGCTGCCTGTCCCGCTGAGTCACTCCAGCATTCTGTGTCCACGTTGGCAGGAAGCGTCTGTTTCCGTACTGTGTGACTATGTGGCTCAATCCCTTTCAAACTTAGTGATAGCAAGTCAGAGGAATTGTACACCATCCTTCGTACCCTTGAGTGCAGTCCCACGGAGATTTGCTCCCCACTTCTCAGAACAACTACCGACAAGACACGGTGGCGCAGCGGTAGAGATGCTGCCTCACAGCGCCAGAGACCCGGGTTTGATCCTGACTACGGGTGCTGTCTGTACCGAGTTTGTACATTCTCCCCGTGACCTGCGTGGGTTTTCTCAGAGAACTTTGGTTTCCTCCGACACTCCAAAGACGTGCGGGTTTGTAGGTTAATTGGCTTGGTATAAGATTGTCCCTAGTGTAGGATGGTGTTAGTGTGCAGGGATTGCCGGTCGGTGTGGACTCGGTGGGCCGAAGAGCCTGTTTTGTGCTGTTACTCTAAACTAAACTAAAGATACACTGGCAGACCATGAGATGTCACGGCATAGACTTCCACCAACAATCTCCAGATTTGTATTTGTACACTAATTCTTCACTGCTTTCTTTGGTTTCCACTAATAAGGGGTTGGGATTACATGCCAGAGTTTAATCTTAATGATTGCACAGTTCGTGGAGAAAGTACTTAACACATTTACAGATCATCTAATGAACAGCATCTCAGATTCAGAGAGCCACACAGCATAGAAACAGGCCCTTTGGCCCACCACCTCCTTCCTGGCCATCAATATCAATGGTGTATAGAAACATAGAAAATAGGTGCAGGAGGAGGCCATTCGGCCCTTTGAGCCAGCATCTAGCTTGTCCAGTCCTTTTATAATTTTATATGTTTCTATAAGATATCCCCTCATCCTTCTAAACTCCAGTGAATACAAGCCTAGTCTTTTCAATCTTTCCTCATATGACAGTCCCGCCATCCCAGGGATCAATCTCGTGAACCTACGCTGCACTGCCTCAATCACAAGGATGTCCTTCCTCAAATTAGGAGACCAAACTGTACACAATACTCCAGATGTGGTCTCACCAGTGCCCTATACAAGTATCTCTAGTGTTTACCCTGGGAGTAGAGGTATGAAACTGCCAACAAGTGTAACACAATTAGGCATGTGCGGATTGGTAGGTTAATTGGCTTCTGTAAATTGGCCCTAGTGTGTCGGATAGAACTAGTGTAAGGGGGGGATCGCTGGTTTGGAGTTGGCTGGGTTGGGTTTGGAGTTGGCTGGGTTTGGAGTTGGCTGGGTTGGGGTTGGAGTTGGCTGGGTTGGGTTTGGAGTTGGCTGGGTTGGGTTTGGAGTTGGCTGGGTTGGGTTTGGAGTTGGCTGGGTTGGGTTTGGAGTTTGCTGGGTTGGAGTTTGCTGGGTTGGAGTTGGCTGGGTTGGGTTTGGAGTTTGCTGGGTTGGAGTTGGTGGGGTTGGGTTTGGAGTTGGTTGGGTTTGGAGTTGGCGGGGTTGGGTTTGGAATTGGCTGGGTTGGGTTTGGAGTTGGTGGGGTTGGGTTTGGAGTTGGCTGGGTTGGGTTTGGAGTTGGCTGGGTTGGGTTTGGAGTTGGTGGGGTTGGAGTTGGTTGGGTTTGGAGTTGGCTGGCTTGGGTTTGGAGTTGGCGGGGTTGGGTTTGGAGTTGGCTGGGTTGGAGTTGGTGGGGTTGGGGTTGGAGTTGGCTGGGTTGGGTTTGGAGTTGGCTGGCTTGGGTTTGGAGTTGGCGGGGTTGGGTTTGGAGTTGGCTGGGTTGGAGTTGGTGGGGTTGGGGTTGGAGTTGGCTGGGTTGGGTTTGGAGTTGGCTGGGTTGGGTTTGGAGTTAACTGGGTTGGGTTTGGAGTTGGCTGGGTGGGGTTTGGAGTTGGGGTTGTTGTTGGCTGGGTTGGGTTTGGAGTTAACTGGGCTGAGGGTTTGGAGCTGGTTCCTCCTCACACTTCCCGTGTTTGTGCCGCAGGAACATCGTCTGGCACACCAGGTCCGAGAGCGAGCTGGCCTTCGACGCCCTCTTCCTCTTCAAGCTGATGAAGGAGGCCCACCTCCAGGCCGGCGGCGGCACCACGCAGTTCCAGCTGATCCTGAGATGTTCCCGGCACAACCGCCCGCTCTCCTGCCGCGACCACGGCGTCGCCGTCTTGCGGGCTCCGTTCATGGCCATCGGTTACATCTAAGAGCACCTCCCGCGCGCGCCATCATGGGCTCCACCAGTCTCCGTTCATACCGTCCCCGTGTGGCAGTCAGGACAACGGCCTCTTTGTCATCTTCCACACACTGTGCCATGGGGAGGGGGGGTGGGGGTCTGTTAGTGAGGTTTGCACTTTGTGGCGGGATTCATTCTTTAACTCGAACGAACGAATGAATGAATGAATGACAGTTCATTGTCACGTGTGGCAAGTCACAGTGATATTCTTTGTTTTGCGTACCCAAGGTATGCAAAGAGTGGCCACACAAAGGGCGCCGACAAAGTTACAAAGTGTTTCCATTTTGACGCAAACCAGTTTGAACACATTCCATTTGTGGCCCCCCTTAGTTCTCGGCGCCCCCCCCCCCCACCCCCTCACACCGGATCCTTAGTTCTCCCCATGGGCGGCCCCCCCCCGCGTTGGCTCCACCTTACCATTAGAGGGCATCCTAATGGCCGATCACAAGTTTTAATGAGGACCCCCGATGGCAAGATGCTCCTTCTATGTGTGGGGGGGGGGGGGCGCATGATCGAGAGACTTGATCGTTAATGTGTGTCCTGTTAGCGAAGGTTCCACACTGTAACTGGGAGGAGGGGGGGGGGGTTGCCATGGTAGCCATTACACATTTATTGGGTGTGCTGGACATGGAATGGGAAGGGGTGGTTCATTCACCTATCCAGGGTGGTGAGACACAACACACACACACACACACACAGTATGAATTTCTTACATGGGGTGTTTAAAGACCACCGTCAAATATGGTGAGACCCTTCGCTTCAACATGAGGTTTCACAGTGTCTTCAAGGGGGGTGGACACCTCAAACTTGGCGATGATTATCACAGTGTAGATACCAGGAACTGCAGGTGCTGGTTAATACACAAAAAGACACAAAATGCTGGAGTAACTCAGAAGGCCAGGCAGCATCTCTGGAGAACACGGATAGGTGACGTTTCAGGTCGGGACTAAGCCGAAACATCGCCTATCTATGTTCCCCAGAGATGCCGCCTGACCCGTTGAGTTACTCCAGCACTTTGTGGTTTTGGTGCGGGAGTAGGCCATTCGGCCCATCAAGCCATTCAATGTGATCGCGGCTGATCATCCACAATCAGTACCCCGTTCCTGCCTTCTCCCCATACCCCTTGATTCTGCTAGCCCTAAGAGCTCTCTCTCACTCTTGAAAGCATCCAGAGAATTGGCCTCCACTGCCATCTGAGGCAGAGAATTCCACAGATTCACAACTCTCTGGGTGAAAAAAGTTTTCCCTCAACTCCGTTCTAAATGGCCGACCACTTATTCTTAAACTGCGGCCCCTGGTTCTGGACTCCCCCGACATCGGGAACATGTTTCCTGCCTCTAGCGTGTCCAATCCCTTAATAATCCCACTGAGTTACTCCAGCATTTTGTGTCTAAAATTTTCTCTTAATGGTTAATTTGGTCAAAATAGTTCATGGGCCACATCACTGCCTAGTGTCAGCCATTTGTATCAATACGTGCCCAGATATTCCACTGTGATATTAGCGTTCAAATGGTGAATTGTGTTTTTTCCCCTTATAATACGATAGATAATTTAACGGATGTTTTAAATATTAATACTGCAGTGTGAGCTCTGGGAGAGAGAAGAAGTTCAGGACAGACACATTATGGTCACCTTTAAGAAGGAACTGCAGATGCTGGAAAAATCGAAGGTAGATAAAAATGCTGGAGAAACTCAGCGGGTGAGGCAGCATCTACGGAGCGAAGGAAATGGGTGACGTTTCAGGTCGAGACTGGATCAGAAGAAGGGTCTCGATCCGAAACGTCACCTATTCCTTCGCTCCCTAGATGCTGCCTCGCCCGCTGAGTTTCTCCAGCGTTTTGATTTATCTATGGTCATGTGCACTTTAGAATGCAAATAATGTACAGAATTTGTCGACAAACATAACCTGTAAATACAGATTGAATCTATTTATGTCTAATATCGGTTTTCTTTTATTAAATAAATTTGAGAAGTGGTTACTGTTTTTTACTGTGTTGTGTTTACACTCTGTGTAAAAAAAAACTTGCTCCGCAAATCTCTATTAAACTTCCCCCCTCTCACTTGGTGCAGTTTGGATCAGGTCAAATTATTGACGATATTTATACCCAGGAACTCGAAGCTCTCAACTATCTCCATTCCTGCGCCGTTTAGTTTAGTTTAGTGTAGAGATACAGCGCGGAAACAGGCCCTTCCGCCCACCGGGTCCGCGCCGACCAGCAATCCCTGCTCACTATAACACTACCCTACACCCACTAGGGAGAATTTTTCATTTACACCAAGCCAATTTACCTACTAACCTGTACGTCTTTGGAGTGTGGGAGAAAACCGAAGATCTCGGAGAAAACCCACAGGGAGAACGTACAAACTCCGTACAGACAGCACCTGTAGTCGGGATCGAACCCGGGTCTCTGGCGCTGCATTCACTGTAAAGCAGCAACTGTACCGCTGCGCCACCGTGACCGCCCTTGACGTTGGCTGAGATGTGTATGCCCATCCCTCTGTGGGACTGGGTTCCCTTGCCTGTCATTAGCTCAGTTCCTTAATTTAGTTTAGAGATACAGCGCGGAAACAGGCCCTTCAGCCCACTGTGCACGCGCCGAGCACCGATCCCCGCACTGCCCCACACACACACACTTGGGAACAATTTACATCTACACCAAGCCAGGTAACCTACACACCTGTACGCCTTTGGAGTGTGGGAGGAAACCGAAAACGCACTCCATGGGGAGTCAGGATGGAACCAGGGTGTCGTGTCACTATAAGGCAGCAACGCTACCGCTGCGCCACCGTGCCGCCCGGTTTATTGTCACGTGTACCGAGGTACAGTGAAAAGCTTTGTTGGGTGCTAACCAGTCAGCAGGAAGACAATACATGATTACAATCGAGCCGTCCACAGTGTACAGATACATGATAATGGGAATAACGTTTAGTGCAAGATAAAGTCCGATCAGAGATGGCCCGAGAGTCTCCAATGTGGTATATAGTCGTTCAGGACTGCTCCCTTGTTGTTGGTAGGTTGGTTCAGTTGCCTGATAACAGCAATTTACTTACTTTAGTTTCGTCTAGAGATACAGCGCGGAAACAGGCCCTTTGAGCCATCGAGTCTGCACCGACCAGCGATCCCCGCACATTAACACTATCCTACACACACCAGGAACAATTTACATTGACACCAAGCCGATTAACCTACATACCTGCACGTCTTCAGAGTGTGGGAGGAAACTGAAGATTTCGGAGATAACCCACGGGGAGAACGTACAAACTCCGTACAGACAAGCACCCGTGGTCGGGATCGAACCCGGGTCTCTGGCGCCGTGAGGCAGCAACTCTTCCGCTACTTTGCAGAGGAGCAAAGATGCCAGAATTGAGGCCTGGATTTTTGATTAAATCACTGCATCTGAGCCAACTGCAAAGGAAGAGAGTCCTGGTTCTAGCCAGGGATTAGATATAGTAGAAAACTGGAATGACATTCATTTAATCTTGAAGGCAGATTGTCGAAGCCAACATCTCCATTTGTGTAGATCTTCTACCCAAGAAGGAAATTGGCTCAAAATTATATTAAAATTGCCTTTTAAATGGGAAAACAGTTCATAAACGTACTCTAACCTGTCATTCATTACATCGCTCACCTCAACTTTAGCAGGATGCATTACTTATCAATGGATAAAACGACTTTAAAACAGACTGGAGTTCACTGTTGGCAATTTCCCCAGCTTGACATTCTACACAAGACCGGCTTCCTTCTCGGAGGCGCAGCGGGTGGAGCTGCTGCCTCACAGTGCCAGAGATCCCGGTTCGATCCAGACCTCGGGTGGTGCCTGTCTGTGTGTGTGGAGTTTGTACGTTCTCCCCGTGGGTTTTCTCCGAGATCTTCGATGTCCTCCCACACTCCAAAGACGTGCAGGTTTGTAGGTTAATTGGCTTGGTATCAATGTGAAACAATTGTCCGTAGTGTTTGTAGGGTAGTGTTAGTGTGCGGGGATCGCTGGTCGGCGTGGTCTCGATGGGCCGAAGGGGCTGTTTCTACGCTGTATCTCTAATCTAAACTAAAACCCAACAAGCTCTCCACGTTGGAGCTGCAGAGTGGAACAACTAGCCGAGCTGCTGCAGGGACCCAGGTTCGAAGCTGACCTCGGGCCATCTCTCTCTATGTGGAGTTTGCACGTTCTCCCTGTGATTGCGTGGCCAGCCCCCACACGCTCCGCCTTCCTCCCACATCACAAAGTCACGCGGGTTGGTTGGGTTAATTGTAATAAGAAGGAACTGCAGATGTTGGTTTAGTCCACCATCTTGTGTCTATCCTGTGGTATAACTCAGCGGGTCAGGGAACATCTCTGGAGAGAGTGGATAGGTGACATTTTGGGTCAGGACCATTCTTAAGAAGGTGCCGACTTGAAGCGTTCCCCATCCACTTTCTCCAGAGATGCCGCCTGACCTGCTGTGTTACTCCAGCACTTTATGTCTATTTTGGTTGGTTAATTGGTGGTTACATTGTCCTGGGTTTGCAGGTGAGTTGACAACATAATTGATGAGAAGGTGGGGAGATCGGAATGGCTTCAGGAAAGACTAGCAATTTGTGTTATTAAGGTCGTAAGGTCAGAAGTGATTGGAGTAGAATTAGGCCATCAAGTCTACTCCGCCATTCAATCATGGCTGATCTATCTCTCCCTCCGAACCCCATTCTCTCGCCTTCTCCCCATAACCCCTGACACCCGCACTAATCAAGAAGCTATCTATCTCTTGCCTTAAGAATATCCATTGACGTGGCCTCCACAGCCTTCGGTGGCAAAGAATTCCTCCTCATCTCCTTCCTAAAAGAACATCCTTTAATTCTGAGGCTGTGACCTCTGGTTCTAGACGCTCCCACTCAAAGATCCCAAGATAGACCACTCCTGCTAAATGCAATGGGCTGACGTGTAGTACGCAACGGAACGGAACATGGGCCTCTTGTTCATCCATTTCAGTAACCCGACCCGACTCGCAGTGTAATCAACGTTGCGGGGGTAACAGTTTGTGTTAATAAATTTAAATTCTGAAAATGAGGAGACGATTTTTACCAAAGTACATTTATTTTTACGCGGATGTTTCCGTAACCGGCTTCCGTCTCCGCACTAGTTATCTTTGGGATCTTTGGTGCGGAGACGGAAGCCGGTTACGGAAATGGGGCCTAAAATTACCCATGAATCTGCCCATGACCGTACTACGTCTTTTTCGTCGAGTGGTCTATCTTGCTCCGCTGTAGGATCTTTGCTCCCACTAGTGGAAACATCCTCTCCACACCCACTCTATCCAAGCCTTTCACTATTCGGTAAGTTTCAATGCCCTTTGTGATGGACTGGGCAACATCTACAACTCTGCAATTTCTTGCGGTCGTGGGCAGAGCTGTTCACAAACCACACTGCGATGCGACAGCACGGTTTCTCTTTCCCTGTTTATTTCTGGGGGGCGGGAACGAACCCCCCTCATCAGTCTGAAGAAGGGTCTCGACCCGAAACGTCACCTATTTCCTTCGCTCCATAGATGCTGCCTCACCCGCTGAGTTTCTCCAGCATTTTTATCTACCTTAGATTTTTCCAGCATCTGCAGTTCCTTCTTAAACAACTCACAGTCGACACTGGTTTCCAACTTGGAGCTGGTAAGAACAGGCCCCTGGAGAGATGGAGGTGTACAACCAGCCTTGGAAAAGCCACCATTCACATGCAGATGGCTAAACCCAGCCCTTAGCTGGGGGGGATAATGGGGTGATAACGTTCTCAAGGCTGAGGAGCCTAAAATCCCTAGCTAATCCTGCTGCCCTTTAAACTAAGGCCCAGCAAAGCTTCATTGTCATGCAGAAACTGCATTCATCGAGATTGCTTGCTGCAAAGTGCAGGATTAGTGCATAATGTGAAAACATTACACAATGCAGCATTGTCTTTGGCTGGGACAGCTGAAGCCACTGCTCAGCCTCAACAAGGCTGAGAATCCTCTCCTAACCAGAACTGGTAAAAAAAAAAGGACAATATTGAGGCCACAGAAGAGACCCGGCCAGCTATACATCCTGGAGAAACATGGAACCGCAGGAGGTGGTTTGGGGGAAAACATGACACAAAGTGCTGGAGTACTCACACCACCCAGGACAACGCACTCATTTCACCCCTGCCATTGGGAAGAAGGTACAAGTGCCCGAAACCGTAACGTCGAGGTTCAGGAACAACTTCTTCCCTACAGCCATATAGCCGTACTATATAGGAGCAGAATTAGGCCATTCGGCCCATCAAGTTACCCCTCGGGTTCCTATTGAATCATAGAGCGATACAGTGTGGAATCAGGCCCTTCAGCCCAACTTGCCCATACCGGCCAACAGGTTCCCAGCTACACTAGTCCCACCTGTCAGCATTTGGTCCATATCCCTCCAAACCTGTCCTATCCATGTGCCTGTCTAACTGCTTCTTAAATGTTGGGATAGTCCCAGCCTCAACTACCTCCTCTGGCAGCTCGTTCCATACGCCCACCACCCTCTGTGTGGAAAAAGTTACCACTCGGATTCCTATTAAATCTTTTCCCCTTCACCTTA
Source organism: Malacoraja senta (assembly GCA_038087875.1). Lineage (NCBI taxonomy): Eukaryota > Metazoa > Chordata > Chondrichthyes > Rajiformes > Rajidae > Malacoraja > Malacoraja senta. The sequence continues at coordinate 3,207,955 of CM075980.1, read as the reverse complement.
TGCCTATGTCCTCTGGTCCTCGATTCCCCTACTCTGGGCAAGAGACTCTGCGTTTACCCAATCTATTCCCATCATTTTATACGACTCGATAAGATTACCCCTCATCCTCCTGCACTCCAAGGAATCGAGTCCTCCCAGCATAATCAGCCTCTCCCTATAGCTGAGACCCTCGCGGAGAAAACCCACGCGGTCACAGGGAGAACACGCAAACTCCGTACAGACAGCGCCCGTAGTCGGGATCGAACCCGGGTCTCCGACACTGCAAGCGCTGTAAGGCAGGAGCTCCACTGCAGCACCACCGTGGCCGCCCCACTTGATGGGCCGAATGGCCTGATTCTGCTCCTATCACTTGTGAAATGCTGGAGTAACTCAGTGGGTCAGGCAACAACCCTGGAGAAAAGGAATCGGTGATGTTTCGGGTCGAGACCCTTCTTCAGACTCGGGTTACTTGGCTCGTGTAAATTGCCCCTAGTGTGTACAACATGAAACTAGGGTAACACAGAACTAGTGTGCGGGTGAACAAGGGTACTCGTGACCAAAGAGCCTGTGTCCATGCTGTGCCTCTCAACTGAGTTGCCTGCCCCCAGTGTGTAGGGAGAGGATGAGAAAGTGGGAGGACATGGAACTAGTGTGAACAGGCGATCGATCGATCGATCGATGGTCGGTGTGGACTCAGTGGGCCGGTGGCCCCATAGCAGAAGCGTCCACATCGCGGGGCTGGAGCTGGAACTATCCCGAGCTAAAAACTCATCTTTACTCTCAAGCCTTTCTTGACGTCCTCTGAGGGAGGGCTATATGTATGTATTTATGTATGTATTTAATCTATGAACCATTGTTGTATAACGTTAGTATCTCCACCAATGTAAAGCACTTTGGCCAACGAGAGTTGTTTTTTAAATGTGCTATAGAAATAAAAGTGACTTGACTTGACTTGACTAATTCTGCTACCACCATCATATATTGCAACAAGTGATGGCTTCCGCTGATTGTCGCCGGAAGCTTGCGTCCTTTTCAGGACGGATGACAACGAGGTCAACACTTGAAACATGGCAGATGGACATGGAAGAAGAAGTGGGCCGGTTTCCACTCTGGTGGGCAATTGGGCCATGGCCATGGTCGGCAACCTTGTTCTGCATAGGGGGGCCGGGACGCATGTCTGTGAGCGGATGGCGGGCCGCATCTATCACGTGTACACATGGATCCCGCCCCGGATGGCAGGCATTAAACCACGTGTTCGCAGAAGGTAGACAAAAATGCTGGAGAAACTCAGCGGGTGAGGCAGCCTCGTGCAGTCCTCGCATGTCTCACCCGCTGAGTTTCTCCAGCATTTTTGTCTACATTCGATTTTTCCGGCATCTGCAGTTCTTTCTTAACACGTGTTCACAGAATAATAGTAAATTTATTCATTTTTATGGGCGCCTTTCAAAAGTCTCAAGGACACCTTACAAAGTTTAACAAATAGTAGAAACATGTAAGCGGAATTAAATAAATAGTAAAGGCATCACGAGGACACAAATTAAAGAGAGAATTCAGTCCAAAAACAAAAATCAAAAACACAATATGGAAGAGAGAGCAGCGGCTGCTAAAGCGCGCCAGCGTCCACTCTCCCCTCCGGCAGCCATCTTGGACACAAAATATCATTTACACACACACAAAAAAAATCATCCCCCCACAATGATTACCACTGTGGGGGAAGGCACAATGTCCAGTCCCCAACCCCAGTTCACCCAAAGTCAGGCCTATTGAGGCCTCCACAGTTGCCTCTACGGAGGCCCGATGTTCCTGGCCGTTCTCGCCGGGTGCAGTTGCCCCGGCGTCGGGAGAGTCCACGCAGCGGCTGGGACGGCTGGAACGGCCGATCTCCTATTGGAGTCCGTGGCACCTGAAGCCAACAGGGCCGCGCCGAGTTGGAGCTCCGAGGCTCCCGATGTTAGAGTCGTCGCTGCCGCCCGCGGCTGGCCGCTCCCCAGTCCCGCAGCCCGGAGGTGTTGAGCTCGGCGGTCAGAGCTCACCGGAGCTCCAGCGCGTCGATCCAGCGCGGCGACCCAGGCAAGGCATCGCCTGCTGCACGATAGCGCTCCAGCGCTGTGCCGCCACCGGAGGTGAAGGTGCTGGGCAGTCCCCGCCAGGAAAACGCCGCTCCACGCCCGCTGGTAGGCCGCAAGGACGGGTCGACGGGGCAGCCCGGAGAAAAAGCTGCCTCACCGACCAGGTGGGGACCTAGAGATAGTTTCCCCTTTACCCCCCCACATTAAAAGTCAAAATTCCCCTAGACATGGACAAGAAAAAAAACTAAAAACGAAATTAAAAAGTGAATTTAACGGACGGCTGCTGGTTAGCAGCCGTTCCCCAAGATAGCTCCTCCTCCTCCTCCACCTCCACCTCCTCCTCCTCCTCCACCTCCTCACAGAAGGTGTGCAGCCGTGCCGGCGGCTTTGCGCAGGATGCGGTACAACCAAAGCTCGCCGCTCGGCCGCTGCTCGGGGAAGCGCCCGGCGGGCCGGATGATTACGGGGAAATAAGTCCGCCTGCGGGCCGGATGATTTCGGGTTACGGGCCGCATTCGGCCCGGGGGCCGTAGGTTACAGACCCCTGGTCTAGGAGGTCTTTAGGGGGGGAAAGGAGGGTTGAACGGTTCACAGCTTTTGCTACCATCTCACAGGGACTAAAAGGTTGTTCATTTGTAAACCAGCATTGCTGTTGCCATTCAGCAATTGTTTGATTGAAAGGTACAGCATGGAAACAGGCCCTTTGTCCCACCGAGTCAATGGGTGAGACAGATCAGCCGTGATTGAATGAACTCAGTTCAGTTTATTGTCACGTGTACCGAGGTACAGTGAAAAGCTTTTTGTTGCGTGCTAACCAGTCAGCGGAAAGACAACACGTGATTACAATCAGAGACGTTTGCAGTGTACAGATACATGATAAGGGGAATAACGTTTAGTGCAAGGTAAAGTCTGATCAAAGATAGTCCGAGGTAGATAGTAGTTCAGCACTGCTCTCTGGTTGTGGTGGGACGGTTCAGTTGCCTGATAACAGCTGGGAAGAAACTGTCCCTGAATCTGGAGGTGTGCGTATTCACACTTCTGTACTTTTTGCCCCATGGGAGAGGGGAGAAGAGGGAGTGGCCGGGGTGCGACTGGTCCTTGATTATGCTGCTGGCGGTGGAGTAGACTTGGGGGAGTAGGCTTGATGGGCTGAATGGCCAAATTCTGCTCATAGAACTTGTGAACATAAACCTATTGTGTACTAGGGCTTGACCCAGTGGTCAATGGCACAGAAGGTTTCCCATTAGATGCTCTCGACTGCTCCAACGATGATTTTGCATTGCGCCTGTAGTTATGGGTGTCAAGGCTTATGGGGAGAAGGCAGGAGAAGGGAAAGATAGATTGGCCATGAATGTATGGTGGAGTAGACTTGATGGGCCGAATGGTGTTGAAAAGTACAGGTGTCAGAGGTGATGGGGGAGGAGGCAGGAGAATGGGGTTAGGAGGAAGAGATAGGTCAGCCATGATTGAACATCGGAGTAGACTTGATGGGCCGAATGGCCTAATTCTACTCCTATGTCTTATGACCTTAATTCTGCTCCTATGACTTATGAACGCAGGAGAATGGGGTTAGGAGGAAGAGATAGGTCAGCCATGATTGAACATCGGAGTAGACTTGATGGGCCGAATGGCCTAATTCTACTCCTATGTCTTATGACCTTAATTCTGCTCCTATGACTTATGAACGCTTGGTTCAGCTCCATCAAGATATCTGATATCTGAAGTATTCCCTGAACAAAACCAAAGCCTATTATTAGGCTTGTCCAGGAAGCGCTCAATCTTAGCGGAGAAACAACGAGGTAGCCTCCGAGACCCAAGTAACGATTGTAAATAGAGGGGACAACGTTAAAAAAACCCTATACCTTTCTCCATTTTGCCATTGTTTTTTTAAAAAGGCACTAGCAATTGTTCATTTAATACCGCAGTCTAATCTCAGAGACCGACACTGCTGGAGGACAGCAAAATGGAGGCACGAGGAACTGCAGATGCTGGGATCTTGCATAGAATGCAAAGTGCTGGAGGAACCAAATAGGTCCATCACCGTCTCTGGAGGCACAGCAACTGCAGGTGGTGGAATCTTGTGCAGAATAAGAAGTGCTGGAGGAACAATTGATCAGGCAGCATCTCTAGAGACACAGAGCACCCTTGAACCATCATTGTTCACTGAACAAAGAACTGCAGATGCTGGAGTCTTGCGTAGACCACAAAAGTGCTGGAGGAACTCAGCAGGTCAGGCAGCATCTCTGGAGACCCAAAGTCCTGCAGATGCTGGAATCTTGCGTAGAACGCAAAGGGCTGGAGTAAGTCGATAGGTCCCCTCAACATCTGTGGAGGTACAAGGAACTACAGACGCTGGAATTTTGAGACAGCAGGTGAGGCAGCATCTCTGTGGCGTTTCAAGGTCCGGACCCATCTTCAGAGCAAGTTTACTCCGTACTTCAGCAGCTTCTGCTTGGCTCTTCCTGGCAAAGCAAACGCACTGTCGTGAGGGTTGGGAGCGCCGGAGTTCCGGGCGGGAGCGGCGAGATACTGGAAGTGAGTTTCCTGGGCGGGGTTACGGCAACTGTAAACGGCGGTGGAGGCGTTCCTGTTGGGAGGAAGAGGCAAGGATTATATTCATGGCTATGGGCAGACTTAAAGTTTGGTTTAGAGATACGGCACGGGGAAAAAACAGGCCCTTCAGCCCACCGAGACCGGGCCGACCATTGATCCCCTGGCTCGAATGTTATCCCACATTCTCATCCACTCCCCTTCACACTTTGGAGTGTGGGAGGACTCCGGATCACCCGGAGAAAACCCACGCAGTCACAGTGAGAAAGGGATGGTGTTTCAGAGAGGAGGGGGGCGTGAGGACTACTGTATGGGTGGGGTGCAGTCGGGGTAACCTGGTTAGAAACATAGAAAATAGGTGCAGGAGTAGGCCATTCGGCCCCATTGAGACAGCACCGCCATTCAATATGATCATGGCTGATCATCCAAAATCAGTACCCCGTTCCAGCTTTCTCCCCATATCCCTTGATTCCGTTAGCCCCGAGATGTATATATCTAACTCTATCTTGAAAACATCCAGTGAATTGGCCTCCACTGCCTGTAAAAGGTGTCTGAAGAAGGGTCTCGACCGGAAACGTCACCCATTCCTTCTTTCCAGAGATGCTGCCTGTCCCGCTGAGTTACTCCAGCTTTTGGTGTCTATCTTTGACTACTTCCTCGGCAGCTCATTCCATACATCTTCAGTCACGGGGAGAGCGTACAAACTCCGTACAGACAGCAACAGTAGTCGGGATTGAACCCGGGTCTCTGGCGCTGTGAGGCAGCAACTCTACCGCTGCGCCACCATGCTGCCCTGTCTTCAGTTCTGTCCATGTCACCTTGTATAAACCACGTCAAAAACCTTGGCGTGATATTTGACTCAGCATTGAAATTTGACAAACAAGTCAATGCCGTGGTAAAAGCTAGCTTCATTCAGCTTCGGACGACAGCTAAAATAAAACAATTCCTCCAGTTTGATGACCTCGAAAAGATCATCCACACATTCATCTCCTCCCGCCTAGATTACTGCAACTCCCTCTACACTGGCATCTGCCAATCTTCCCTGTCCCGCCTGCAACTGGTCCAAAACGCCGCAGCGAGACTCCTGATGGGCACCCGAAAAAGGGACCACATCACCCCGATCCTGGCCTCTCTCCACAGGCTCCCTGTGCGGTTCCGAATAAATGTCAAGATCCTCCTTTATGTTTACAAAGCCCTTAATGGGCTTGCCCCCACCTACATAAAAAGTCTGCTCACCCACCACTCCACCTCCAGGCCCCTCAGATCAGCCGACTTGGGGTTACTGAACATCCCGCGGTCTAGGCATAAGCTCAGGGGCGACCGCGCCTTTGCGGTTGCAGCTCCTAGACTGTGGAACAGCATCCCCCTTCCCATCAGAACTGCCCTCTCCATCGACTCCTTTAAGTCGAGACTTAAAACTCATCTCTACTCCCAAGCCTTTCTTGACGTCCTCTGGGTGAGGGCTATATGTATGTAGTGATGTATGTATTTAATCTATGAACCACTGTTGTATAACGTTAGTACCTCCACCAATGTAAAGCACTTTGGTCAACGAGAGTTGTTTTTTAAATGTGCTATAGAAATAAAAGTGACTTGACTTGACTTGTATATATCCTAGTTCACGCTTGCTGTCAGTACCATGCGAATGCGGCTCTGAACGCAGTAACTCCTTTGAGATGAGATGTTAAGCTGGCCCCATCACCTCTTTTGAAATTCCATGTGTAGAAAAAAACTGCAGATGCTGGTTTATACCAAAGATAAGTAAGATTATATAAGATTGTTAAAGGTTTGGACACGCTAGAGGCAGGAAACATGTTCCCGATGTTGGGGGAGTCCAGAACCAGGGCCGCAGTTTAAGAATAAGGGGTAAGCCATTTAGAACGGAGTCGAGGAAACACTTTTCCACACAGAGAGTGGTGAGTCTGTGGAATTCTCTGCCTCAGAGGGCGGTGGAGGCAGGTTCTCTGGATGCTTTCAAGAGATAGCTGGATAGGGCTCTTAAAGATAGCGGAGTCAGGGGATATGGGGAGAAGGCAGGAACGGGGTACTGATTGTGGATGATCAGCCATGATCACATTGAATGGCGGTGCTGGCTCGAAGGGCCGAATGGCCTACTCCTGCACCTATTGTCTATTGTCTATTGTCTATTGTCTAGACACAAAGTGCTGGAGTAACTCAGTGGGTCAGGCAGTATGTTTGGAGAAATAGGACGGGAGATACGGCATGGAAACAGGCCCTTCGGCCCATCGCACGACCGGCAATCATCCCGTACACTAGTTCTATCCGACACACACCAGGGACAATTTACAGAAGCCAATTAACCTACAAACCCGCACATCTTTGAGATGTGGGAGGGAAACTGGAAAACCCACGCAGGTCACGGGGAGAACGTACAAACTCCATATAGACAGCACCCGAGGTCGGGATCGAACCCGGGCCTCTGGCGCTGTGAGACAGCAACTCTACCCTAAATTCTCTATATATCCGTTGTGTTGCTGTGTCAACGTGCCGGATAAGCTGACCCGAAACGTCACCCGTTCCTTCCCTCCAGAGATGCTGCCTGCCCCCCCCCCCCCGCTGAGTTACTCCAGCACTTTGTGTCCACCTTCGATTTAAACCAGCACACCTGCAGTTCCTTCCCTCGCAAGTTAGAGTGACACGGTTCCGCTCCTTGTTTAAGAAGAACTGCAGATGCTGGAAAATCGAAGGCAGGCAAAAAGTGCTGGAGAAACTCAGCGGGTGCAGCGGCATCTATGGAGCGAAGGAAATAGGCAACGTTTCGGGCCGAAACCCTTCCGGGTTTCGGCCCGAAACGTTGCCTATTTCCTTCAGGGTTTCGGGCCGAAACTTTGCCTATTTCCTTCGCTCCATAGATGCCGCTGCACCCGCTGAGTTTCTCCAGCACTTCTGTCGACCATCGTTCCGCTCCTTGGTGCTCGGGACAATAAAACACACTTGACGCTATCAAATCTCTCCTGCGTACCTGACAGTCATCTCTCGAATACCGCTGTTGTGGTTCAAGTCCGTGTGCATCATTGAGGTTGCTCGAAGAAATTGACCCCTTTGTACCCAGGAGAGAGCTGAGCTTTATAAAAAAAAAAAAAGCAGAGCAGTGGTTATGCAGTCGCAGAAGAGATCGATCGATTATAACTTCACAAGTGACAGGAGCAGAATTGGGCCATTCGGCCCATCAGGTCTACTCCGCCATTCAACCATGGCTGATCTATTCTCCTGCCTTCTCCCCGTAACCTCCTGACACCCGTACTCATTTTTTACCGGTTTCCGTTTTAGTTTATTGTCACGTGTACCGAGGTAAGCCATTTAGAACGGAGATGAGGAAAAACCTTTTCACACAGAGAGTTGTGAGTGTGTGTAATTCTCTGCCTCAGAGGGCGGTGGAGGCCGGTTCTTGGGATTCAAGAGAGAGTTAGATAGAGCTCTTAGGGATAGCGGAGTCAAGGGATATGGGGAGAAGGCAGGAACGGGGTACTGATTGGGGATGATCAGCCATGATCACATTGAATGGCGGTGCTGGCTCGAAGGGCCAAATGGCCTACTCCTGCACCTATTGTCTATTGGTAGCTAACAATGGCCTGTTTATACCGTATATATTGGTAGCTAACAATGGCCTGTTTATACCCTTCGAGCCTGCACCGCCATTCAATATGATCAGCCATGATCATATTGAATGGCGGTGCAGGCTCGAAGGGCCGAATGGCCTACTCCTGCACCTATTTTCCATGTTTTTATGTATCTATGTTTCCTTTATCATCGGTAATTGGCACGGTATAATTATAAATTGTCTCTAGTGCGTGTAGGATAGCGTTAGTGTGTAGGGATAGCTGGCCGGTGCTGACTCTGTGGGCCGAAGGGCCTGTTTTTGTGCTGTATCTCTAAACTAAACCTCCAGTATGTGGATCTGTTGTGGGATTATTGAAAGGTACAGCAAGGAAACAGGCCCTTCGGCCCATCGAGTCCGCACTGACAGTCGTCCTCCCATTTAAATAGTCCTACGTTTTTATCTACCAGGTTACACGTGGGTTTCCGCCGGGTGCTCCATTTTCCTACCATGTCCCAAAGACACAGTGTTGGTAGATTGTAGAAAGTGGGAACTGCAGATGCTCGTTTGCACAAAAAGAAGCAAAGTGCTGGAGTAACTCAGTGGGTCAGGCAGCATCTCCGGAGAACATGGACAGGTGATGGTCCGCGTCTGAAGAAGGGTTGACCCGGAGAAAGTACGGGCAATCAGAGAGATGCCAAGGCCAACGGACGTGAAAGGGCTACAGAGATTAGTTGGGATGGTCAACTATCTTTCTAAGTTCTATGACCACCTCTCAGATGACTCTGAGATTCTGAGACAACTCACGCGAGAGGAGAACATGTGGGATGATGGCTGCACAAAGACAATAAAGTTCAAGTAAGCAAGACTGCTTTAATCGTCCATTATGTATCGTCCAGATAGAGCAAGTACATAATGAAACATTATGTCCCTGACCCGAAACGTCACCTACCCATTGTCTCCAGAGATGCTGCCTGTCCCGCTGAGTTCCGCCAGCATTTTGTGTCCATCTCCAGAGATGCTGCCTGACCCGCTGAGTAAAGGCCTGTCCCACTTGGCGTTTTTTTTCGGCGACTGCCGGCATCATTGACTGACGTATCAGGTAACAGGAAAATTTGCGGCGTGACGCGGCCTGGTGACGTATGACGCGCGGTGTTTTTTTCAAGTGTCGCATCATTTTTTTTGTCGGCGCTGGATTTTGAAATGTTCAAAATCTTTTGGCGACACTGATATGATGCCAGCAGTTGCCGAAAATATCGGCCAAGTGGGACAGGCCCTTTAATCCAGCATCTTGTGTCCACAATCAAAACTGAGATCACTGAGGACATCTGCTGGTCCATTTTCAGATGTGCTTTCCTCTCCATGGTCCCTTTCCCGACCTGATTTCAATGCTGCATGACACCTGCGCTATATCTATGATGCTCTTCCATGGCCCGAGCCAACATCATCACTCAGTGCATTTCTAATCACAAGGACAAAATATTACGGACACCAACAACCGCCCCTCAGTTTGTGCAGGAAGGAACTGCAGATGCTGGTTTACACCGAAGGCGGACACAAAATGCTGGAGTAACCCAGCGGGACGGGCAGCATCTCTGGAGGGAATGAATGGGTGACGTTTCGGGTCGAGACCCTTCTTCAGACTGAGAGTCGGGGGAGAGGGAAACGAGAGATGTAGAAGGTACATGGAACAGGGCGGCATGGTGGCGCAGCGGTAGAGTTGCTGACTTACAGCGCCAGAGACTCGGGTTCGATTCTGACTCCGGGTGCTGTCTGTATGGCGTTTGTACGTTCTCCCCGTGACCTGCGAGGGTTTGCTCTGGGATCCCCGGTTTCTTACCCACGCTCCAAAGTCGCAAAGGCTTTTAGAGAGGAGGGGTGGGGGTGGGGGTGTGGGGGGGGGGGTGGCCTGTCTCCGCGCTGTATTTCTAAACTAAACAAATGAACGATATGCAAATAGTAACGATGATCAAGGACAGGTAGAGCCCACAATGGTCAATTACGCAGACGATGAAACTCAACAGGACGACAATGAAACTAGTACGACGACTAGAGTGGGGGGAGGGATGGAGAGAGGGGATGCAAAGGTTACTTCATCTCCTTCCTAATGTAACGTCCTTCAATTCTGAGGTGATCACCTCTAAGTGTAAGTAAGTAAGTTTATTGGCCAAGTATTCACATACAAGGAATTTGCCTTGGTGCTCCGCCCACAAGTAACAACATGACATACAGTGACAGTTACGAATGAGTCCTAGACTCTCCCAATAGTGGAAGCATCCTCTCCACATCCACAGCCTTTCAATATTCTGTACTTTTCAATGAGGACCCCCTCATTCATCTAAACTCCAGCGAGTACAGGCCCAGCGCCGACAAACGCTCGTCGTATGCTGACCCTGTAGTGAGACCAGGCAAGTTGAGCGAAATATTCTTCATTAACACAAACAAATGCTCGAAACGGCGCGTACCTAGCCTAGAACTAACCATTGCAGTTCCTGTCGATGCGAGGAGCGCTAACTACTAATTACTCTGGAATAGCCTGCAAACGATCCCCCCCCCCCCCCCGTCAATGTTAGCTCAATTACCTATCCACTCCCTACACACCGGGGGTAATTAGCCTTCAAGTGTTTGGGATGTGGGAAGAAACCAGAGCATCAGGTGAAACCTACACGGTCACAGGGAGAACGTGCAAACTCCACACACACAGCACCCGAGGTCAGGATCGAACCAGTGTCTCCGATGCTGCGAGGCAGTGGCTCTACCCGCTGCAGAAGACACACACACACACACTTTTCCACCCCGGTCATTCCTTCTTCTCACCACTCCCGTCCGGCAGAAGGTACAGGAGCTTGAAAGCCCGCACCACCAGACTCAGGAACAGCTTCTCCCCCTCTGTTATCAGGCTTCTGAACGAACGGCCCTTCCATAAGCTCGGGTACTGTCCGATTCACCTCGACCCCATTGCGGACATTGGACTTTGTCTCTGGAACTGGTGTGCTACAATGCTGAGAACTAGATCCTGCACCCTTTGCTCCACCTATTGTACTGGAGTTTGATTTGATTGTGTTAAGGCATGGTATTTATTATCTGACTTGATTAGACAGCATACAAAACAAAACTCTTCTCTGTCAATAATAAAACCTAAACTCACACACAGACAGAGACACACAGACTGACACTGAGGCACCCAGGTAGCGACACACAGAAATACACAGACAGATACACACACAGACAGACACACAGACTGACACTGAGGCACCCAGATAGCGACACACAGAAATACACAGACAGATACACACACAGACACACACACACACACACACGGATACACACACAGACACATACACACACACACAGACACACAAACACGCATATAGGCGCACACACATGCACACAGACACAGACAGACACACACACGCATGCAGTCACACACATGCAGACAGACACAGACACGCACACAGACAGAGGCACACACACACAGGCATACAGGCACACACATGCACACAGACACAGACAGAGACACACACACACGCATGCACACACACACACATGCACAGACACAGACAGAGACATATACACACACACACACATGCACACAGACACACACACACAGACACATACACACACACACAGACAGACACATACACACAGACAGACACACAAACACGGATATAGGCGCACACACATGCACACAGACACAGACAGACACACACACGCATGCAGTCACACACATGCAGACAGACACAGACACGCACACAGACAGACGCATACAGCAACACACATGCACACAGACACACACAGACAGACGGACACACACGCATACAGCAACACACATGCACACAGACACAGACAGAGACACACACACACGCATGCACACACACACATGCACAGACACAGACAGAGACATATACACACACACATACAGGCACACACATACGCACAGCTATATACTGACCTGTGAGTATATGTTGAATGCAGTCGTAATGTGCAAAGTTAAAGCCCAGTAGGTTGCAGAAACCCTTGCTGAGTAGAGTCTCACTCAGATGCACCTCTAACCCATTTAAAGACGCCAGAGAGCTGTGGTACTGTGGAGGAGGCAGGAGTGATTAGAGTCTGTAGATAATCAGCAGATGCTGTATAAATGCAATGGCCATTTGCTCAGACATGTCTGGGCCTGGCCGACGAATCTACCCAGCAGATCGGGGTCGCGGTGGGGCACAGTCACGGGAACTTTAGTGGTGGCCGGGGTCGAACGAGAATTGCATATATTTATATCTCAACGTGCTCCTCAGAGGAGTTTAGCTTAGAGATACAGCATGGAAACAGGACATAGGTGATAGGAGCAGAATTAGGCCATTCGGCCCATCAAGTCTACTTCGCCCATTCAATCATGGCTGATCTATCTCTCCCTCCTAACCCCATTCTCCTGCCTTCTCCCCATAACCCCTGACACTCGTACTGATCAAGAATCTATCTTAAAAATATCAATTGGCGGCTTCCACAGCCTTCTGTGGCAAAGGCCTGTGAAACAGGCCCTTCATCAAACTGTCTTAGGTTGTAGTAAGGAATTCAGGGGTTATTAATTTATTGATGTTTTTGTTTATTATATGTTATCTATGTATATTGTGTTTACAGGTCTGTTATGCTGCTGCATGTAAGAATTTAATTCTTGTCTCTTAGTTTAGTTTAGTTTAGAGATATAGCATGCAAACAGGCCTTTCGGCCTACCGAGTCCGTGTCGACCAGCGATCACCCATGTTGGCCGGTGTGGGCAAGTTGGGCCGAAGGGCCTGTTTCCATGCTGTATCACTCTACGACTCTCTAACGCAGGGGTCGGCAACCTTATTCTGCATGGGGGCCGGGACACATGTCTGTGAGCAGATGGCGGGCCACATCTGTCACGTGTACACATGGATCCCACCCCCATCCCGCCCCCGGATGGCAGGCATCAAATAACGTGTTCACAGAAGGTAGACAAAAATGCTGGAGAAACTCAGCGGGTGAGGCAGCCTCATGCAATCCTTGCATGTCTCACCCGCTGAGTTTCTCCAGCATTTTTGTCTACCTTAGATTTTTCCAGCATCTGCAGTTCTTTCTTAAAACGTGTTGGCAGAAGGTGCGCGGGCGTGCCGGCGGCTTTGCGCTGGATGCGGTACAACCAGAGCTCGGCCGCGCTCGGGGAAGCGCTCGACGGGCCGGATGATTACGGGAAAAACAAATCCGCCTGCGTGCCAGATGATTTCGGGTTACGGGCCGCATTCGGCCCGGGGGCCGTAGGTTGCCGACCCCTGCTCTGACGTCCTCAGGGGAAAGCCAGATGAAACTAGCATGCTCAGTGATACAGGTCCGTCCACCACCGATGTTCCGGCAACTGGTTTGTCCGGCACCTCCTTTAATCCGGACAAAATTCCGAGAGTGGACTCGAAATACCTCCCCATGGAAGTCCCCCCGTGAAACTTTGCGCCGAGGCCGGGTGAGGCGGCCGATCTCGACCTCATCGGGACTTCCGCGGCCGATCGGCGGGTCGAATTTGCCCGGCCGGCAGATCCGGTCCCATAGCCGACTTCCGAGGCCAACTTTGCGGGGTTGCTATCTCGGCCCCCAACCCACCCCCCCCCCCCCCTCCACTCAAGGCCATGACCACTGTTGGTCCGGCAAAACAGATAATACGGCAAGGCTCTGGAACCAAGGACGCCAAAAAAACGGTGGCGAACCTGTATCAGCACTGCACAGGAACGGGACTTTTAGCTGAACAGGATGCCAAGTTAAACTGAGCTCGGCCCATCCAGACTACTCCACCATCGAGTCTACTCCAATAGACAATAGGTGCAGGAGTAGGCCTTTCGACCCTTCGAGCCAGCACCGCCATCCAATGTGATCATGGCCGATCATCCCCAATCAGTACCCTGTTCCTGCCTTCTCCCCATATCCCCTGACTCCGCTATCTTTAAGAGCCCTATCTAGCTCTCTCTTGAAAGCATCCAGAGAACCTGCCTCCACCGCCCTCTGAGGCAGAGAATTCCAGACTCACCACTCTCAGTGAGACAAATTGTTTCCTCGTCTCCGTTCTAAATGGCTTACCCCTTATTCTTAAACTGTGGCCCCCGGTTCTGGACTCCCCCAACATCGGGAACATGTTTCCTGCCTCTAGCTTGTCCAAGCCCTTAATAATCTTATATGTTTCAATAAGATCTGAGAAGTACTCCACCATCCAGTCTACTCCACCATTCAATCATGGTTGAATCTACCCTTCCCCTCCAGTAGTCTGAAGTCTATCTTTCCCTGCAGTCTGAAGAAAGGTCACCCATTCCTTCTCTCCAGAGATGTTGCCTGTCCCGCTGAGTAAAGGCCCTGTCCCACTTTCCCGAGTTACTCACGAACTCTCCCGAGTTTTCCTCTTGATTCGAACTCGGAGAATTATGATAATAGCCATTCGTAGGTACTCGGGGCTATTTTTTTAACTCGTGGACATTTTTCAACATGTTGAAAAACGTCCCGACTTACCTGATGCCCCGAGTTCCTACGGCTGGCATTACGAGCCGCTACGAAACATCTACGGCCTCCTACGAGCTCGCTACCGACATTCCCCGAGTTCGAATCAAGGGGAAAACTCGGGAGAGTTTGTGAGTAACTCGGGAAAGTGGGACAGGGCCTTTACTCCAGCATTTTGTGTCTATCCACCTCTCCCTCTCATCCCCCCCTTCATCGTTTAGCTTTGTGACTGATTTGGCAGGAGTTGGCTACTCACAACATCTTCAATAGCCCCGTGCTGGGCTTGGAATCCATCTTCAGCCAGAAGGGACATCACCAGCCCTTTCACCATGTGAATGTACAGGCTCAGTCTCACCAAGTTCCCGCGGTCGTTGGGTCCATGAAGCAGGGATGTAGCCCGCTCAATGTCTGCACCATCTCCTCCGCACCCTACGGAGGGGCCTCCGACATCACCGCCATGGCCTGCCTGACCAAGTGGGCAGCTCCGGTCTTGATGCGAGGGCAAACTTTGGAGATCGTCGGAGCAGATCCCCGCAGACGTGGCGGAGGCTTCCTTCTGGTGACAACCGGGACAGGTCTCGGAACCCGTCACGGAATCCGAGGTGTCCTCCACCAGCTCCATGTAGAGGTCAACAAAATGCTTGGGGCCTTCCACGCCCTGCCCCTGGTCCAAATGCACTGAAGACCGAGAGAGGCCGGGGAGGTGGTCGACGAGGCTTTGCCCTGGGGGCGAGGGTTGGCAGTCCCTGAAGACTCTCGCTCGAACTCCACGGGCGGCGATGGCGCGTGGCGGAGTGTTCCTTGGTAATTCTGGAGCGGCCCGGCCAAGTCCGGTGGGGCCCGGCATTCGTTGGCGTTTAGGTAGGAGGTCTCGAACTCAGTGTTGTCTCCACTCTCTGGCTCAGGTGGGCCGCACTCCACACCCTCTTCCTCAGGGACCGGGCTGTCTGACAGTGTTCTGGAGAGCAGTCGTTTCTCGCTCCCCGTCTCCAATAAATCTGGCTTTGGGCTCTCGGGTGACCTGCAAAACGATCAACAAATAGTTCATCAGTGCTCGGTGTAGAATTAGGCCATTCTGCCCATCAAGTCTACTCCACCATTCAATCATGGCTGATCTATCTTTCTCTCTCAACCCCATTCTCCTGCCTTTTCCCCATAACCTCTGACACCCGTACTAATCAAGAATCTATCTATCTCTGCCTTAAATATATCCACTGACTTGTGGCCTCCACGGCCTTCTGTGGCAAAGAATTCCACAGATTCACCACCCTCTGACTAAAGAAATTCCTCCTCATCTCCTTCCTAAAGAATCTATCTATCTCTGCCTTAAATATATCCACTGACTTGGCCTCCACAGGTTTCTCTGGCAATGAATTCCACAGATTCACCACCCTCTGACTAAAGAAATTCCTCCTCATCTCCTTCCTAAAGAATCTATCTATCTCTTCATCTCCTCTTCAATTCCTCTTCATCTCCTTCCTAATGGAACGTCCTTTAATTCTGAGGTGATTACCTCTAAGTGTAAGTGAGTAAGTTTATTGGCCAAGTATTCACATACAAGGAATTTGCCTTTGGTGCTCCGCCCACAAGTAACAACATGACATACAGTGACAGTTACGAATGAGTCCTAGACTCTCCCAATAGTGGAAGCATCCTCTCCACATCCACAGCCTTTCAATATTCTGTACTTTTCAATGAGGACCCCCTCATTCATCTAAACTCCAGCGAGTACAGGCCCAGCGCCGACAAACGCTCGTCGTATGCTGACCCCTGTAGTGAGACCAGGCAAGTGGAGCGAAATATTCTTCATTAACACAAACAAATGCTCGAAACGCCACGTACCTAGCCCAGAACTAACCATTGCAGTTCCTGTCGATGCGAGGAGCGCTAACTACTAATTACTCTGGAATAGCCCGCAAACGATCCCCCCCCCTGTCACGTGACTGTCCCGACCAATGACGAGGGTTCTGAATACCCAGCCCCACCACTAGGTGCCGCTACATAAGCTGGCAGCATCATCAAGGACCCACACACCATCCTGGCCACACACTCATCTCCCCGCTACCTTCAGGTCCAGGTTCAGGAATAGCTACTTCCCCACAGCCATCAGGCTATTAAACCTGGCTCGGACAAAACTCTGAACATTAATAGCCCATTATCTGTTATTTGCACTTTATCAGTTTATTTATTCATGTGTCTATATATTTATATAATGGTATATGGACACGCTGATCTGTTCTGTAGTCAATGCCTACTATGTTCTGTTGTGCTGAAGCAAAGCAAGAATTTCATTGTCCTATCTGGGACACATGACAATAAACTCTCTTGAATCTTGAATCTACAACCCACTCATTCCCGGGATCATTCTCTTAAACCTCCTCTGGACCATCTCCAGCGGCAGCACATCCCTCCTCAGATATGTGGCCCCAAAATTCTCCAGACCGTACGCGAAATTAGATGCAAGTTCAAATTGCATTTGCTCCGCCCGCAAGTGACCACATGACACACAGTGACAGTTAGGAATGACACATAAAACATAAAACATTAATAATAAAACATTATCGATTAAACATGTGAATTAAATAAAATACCAGATCAAAAGGAGGCTACAGATTTTTGGTTATTGAGTAGAGCTACTACTCGTGGAAAAAAAGCTGTTTTTATGTCTGGCTGTGGTGGCTTTGACAGTCCGGAGTCGCCTTCCAGAGGGAAGTGATTCAAAGAGTTTGTGGCCAGGGTGAGAGGGGTCAGAGATGATCGTACCCGCTCGCCTCCTGGCCCTTGCAGTGTACAGTTCGTCAATGGGGGGAAGGTTGCAGCCAATAACTTTCTCAGCTGATCGGACGATTCGCTGCAGCCTCCGGGTGGTGGGCCAAACATGGGCAAATGGGACTACTTTAGATGGGACATCTTGGACGGCACGGATGAGTCGGGCTGAAGGGCCTGTTTCGGTGGTGTACGATGCTGCGTATGCCCATTTGGATAAGCTATTGCAGGGAATGATACACCGATGATAAGCTTGTCTCCCTCTGTAAACTCACCCAAATATCCATTGCACTGAAAACTGTCGCAGAGCTGCAGACTCCTCCTCGGTGACAAATACTGTTAATATTGTAACACCCTCAGGCAATGGGGCATCATCTGCAAGGAAGAGACAAGCATTCAGTGCAACGTTACTTAGTCCAACAAGACAATATGGGCGGCACGGTGGCGCAGCGGTAGAGTTGCTGCCTCACAGCGCCAGAGACCCGGGTTCCATCCGACTACGGGTGCTGTCTGTACGGAGTTTTCCCCCGTGACCTGCGTGGGTTTTCTCTGGGTGCTCCGGTTTCCCCCTCACACACTCCAAAGACATGCAGGCCTGGAGGAATTGGCTCCGGTAAAAATTGAAAATTGTCCCTAATAGTGCTGGTGCACGGCGTGAATGCTGGTCAGCGCGGACGCGGTGGGCTGACGGGACTATTTCCGCTCTGTATCTCTAAAGTCTAAACACGGTGGCGCAGCGATAGAGTTGCTGCCTTGCAGCGACGGAGGCCCGGGTTCGATCCCGACTACGGGCGCAGTCTGTACGCAGTTTGCACGTTCTCCCCGTGACCTGCGTGGGTTTTCTCCGAGATCGTCGGTTTCCTCCCGCACCCCAAAGACGTGCGGCTTTGTAGGTTAATTGGCTTGGTGTAAATGTAAAAATTGTCCCTAGTGGGTGTAGGATGGTGTTAGTGTGCGGGGATCGCTGGTCGGCGCGGACCTGGTGGGCCGAAGGGCCTGTTTCCGCGCTGTATCTCTAAACTAAACCAAACTAAACTAAATCCTATCCATCCACTGGAACAGTGCATTCACAAAGTGTCTGTTGCTGCCAGAGCTGCTGCCTCATAGCGCCAGAGACACAGGTTCACCTCAGTCTTCCGCTACAGATCACTCATCACTAACTTGGAAACAACTTTCTTCCATCATCATCATTAGAGCAACACAGTGGCGCAGCGGGTAGAGTCGCTGTCTCACGACACCGGAGACCCGGGTTCGATCCTGACCTCGGGAGCTGTCTGCGTGTGGGCTTTGTACCTTCCCCCTGTGACCCGTGGGGGGGTTTCTCCGGGTGCTCCGGTTTCCTCCCACTTACCAAAGGCGAGAGTGTTTTGTAGTTTAATTGGCCTCTATAAATTGCCTCAAGTGTGTCGGGAGCGGATGGGAAAGTGGGTTAACATGGAACTAGTGTGAACGGGAGATTGAGGGTCAGCATGGAGACAGTGGGCCGAAGGGCCTGTCTCCATGCTGTATCTCTAAATTAAACTAATCTAAATTTGCCCCCCGTAAATTGCCCCTTAGAATGCAGGGAGTGGATGAGAAAGTGGGATAACATGGAACTACTGTGGATGGGTGATCGATGATCGATTGGCTGAAGGGTCCATTTCCATTCTGTGTCATTCAATTCAGTCAATCGATAATTATGAGGGGGAGGGGAATTATTTTTTCTGGAGAATGTTAAAAAGTTCACATGTAATTAGAGCAGAATTAGGCCGTTCGGCCCGTCGAGTCTACTCCGCCATTCTATCATGGCTGATCCATCTCTCCCTCTCAACCCCATTCTCCTGCCTTCTCCCCATAACCCCTGACACCCGCACTAATCAAGAAGGTGTCCAGCTTTCACTCCCTCCCCCCACCCCCCCCCCCCCTCCACCATAATCACTGAAGGAGGATCTCCCGACCTGAAACGCTGCCTGATATTCCCTTCAGGGATGCTGCCCGACCCGCTGAGTTACTCCGGGATTTACACAGGATTCCAGTGGCTGCAGTTCCTCAAGTCTTGAGAGTTGTGGAGTCTGTGGAATTCTCTGCCCCAGAGGGCGGTGGAGGCCGGATCCCTGGATACTTTCAAGAAAGAGCTCTTAAAGATAGTGGAGTCAGGGGATATGGGGAGAAGGCAGGAATGGGGTACTGATTGGGGATGATCAGCCATGATCTCAATGAATGGCGGTGCTTGCTTGAAGGCCGAATGGCCTACTCCTGCACCTATTGTCTATTGTCAAGGAGGTTCTAGTTGTGAGGCTCCAGCATGTGTTAAGAGGAGCAGGAAACCTAAAGAAACTGGGTGGGGCACGATGAAAATTCAAGGAATGAAACGGAAATTAATCTTACCTAACGTCTCGGTCCGATTCTGGAAAGGAAAATACAGTTGATCCAATTAAACTTTGTAAACACCGTACAGTAATATTCAACATCACACTCCAGAGACCGTCTAACAACTGCTGAAGGTTTCTGTTAGATACAGTGCGGAAACAGGCCCTTCGGCCCACCGAGTCCGCGCCGACCAGGCGATCCCCGCGCACTAACGCTATCCTACACACACTAGGGACAATTTTTTAACATTTATAGCAAGCCAATTAACTTACAAGCCTGTACGTCTTTGGAGTGTGGGAGGAAACCGAAGATCTCGGAGAAAACCCACGCAGGTCACGGGGAGAACGTACAAACTCCGCACAGACAGCACCGGTGGTCGGGATAGAACCCGGGTCTGTGGAATTCTCTGCCTCACAGGGCGGTGGAGACAGGTTCTCTGGATGCTTTCAAGAGAGAGCTAGATAGGGCTGTTAAAAATAGCGGAGTCAGGGGATATGGGGAGAAGGCAGGAACGGGGTACTGATTGGGGATGATCAGCCGTGATCACATTGTAGGGCGGTGCTGGCTCGAAGGGCCGAATGGACTACTCCTGCACCTATTGTCTATGTCTATTGTCCCTGGCGCTGTGAGGCAGCAACTCTACCCCTGCGCCCACAATGGCAAAAGGGAACTACGGAATCATATCGAATATGCTTCCACATAGTGTGCGGGGGTGATCGCTGGTTGGCGCGGGCTCGGTGGGCCGAAGGGCCTGTTTCCGCACTGTGTCTCTAAAGTTAGTCCAGTTTAGTTTATTGTCACATGCAGTGGAAAGCTTTCTTTGTTGCGTGCTATCCAGTCAGCGGAAAGACAATACATGATTACAATCGAGCCGTTTACAGTTCACAGATACATGGTAAGGGAATAACATTCAGTGCAAAACTAGAGGGGGAAGAAAACCCGGCAAATCGAGCTTAAAGTGGGGTCTTGCTTTTCCGTAACATGAATCAAAAAAGCAGATCATTACAAGTAAAAGGGTTCAGAGATGATTTAGGAGGATGTTGCCGGGACTGGAGGGTCTGAGCTACAGCCTGTCCCACTTGGCGATTTCTTCAATGATTGCTGGCGTCATATCAGTGTCGCCAAAAGATTTTGAACATTTCAAAATCCACGGGGACCAAAAAAATGTTTTTTTTTTTAAAAACACCGCCCGTCATACGTCATCACGCCACCGTGACCTGATACGTCAGTCAATGATGCCGGCAGTCGCTGAAAACAATCGCCAAGTGGGACAGGCCCTTTAGTAGGCTGGGTCTCTATTCCTTGTAGCGCAGGAGGATGAGGGGGGTGTTCTTATAGAGGTGTACAAAATCATGGGAGGAATAGATCGGGTAGACGCACAGTGTCTCTTGCCCAGAGTAGGGGAATCGAGGACCAGAGGACATGGGATCAAGGTGAAGGGGAAAAGATTTAATAGGAATCTGAGGGGTAACGTTTTCACACACAGGGCGGTGGGTGTATGGAACGAGCTGCCAGAGGAGGTAGTTGAGACTGGGACTATCCCAAACGTTTAAGAAACAGTTAGACAGGTACATGGATAGGACAGGTTTGGAGGGATATGGACCAAGCGCAGGCAGGTTGGACAACTGTAGCTGAGACATGTTGGGCCAAAGGGCCTGTTTCCACACTATGACTCTAAATCCCATCTATTCACAGAATTGATCTCTGATTTGAATTATTTACAGAGACCTCCCTATATAAACAATGATTCATTAACTCACCTGACTACACACTCCAGGCTGGTACGCCTGTATTTTGGCTGTTATTTCCGGTGGAAGTTGAGAGCTGACTATTCTGTGAACATTTAAACATAAGAGTATATTAACGCACAGAGACTGGGTAATCGGGAGACATAGGACATTAGAATAGCGTAGCACAGCCTGCAATATCTGTGCTGAACATGCTAATCCAAAGTCAATATTGCATCACTCCCTTGCTGTTCATGTCTCTGTCTTAATGGAGGGAGTGCAGAGAAGGTTCACCAGACTGATTCCTGGAATGTCAGGACTGTCTTATGAAGAAAGACTGGATAGACTTGGTTTATACTCTCTAGAATTTAGGAGATTGAGAGGGGATCTTATAGAAACTTACAAAATTCTTAAGGGGTTGGACAGGCTAGATGCAGGAAGATTGCTCCCGATGTTGGGGAAGTCCAGGACAAGGGGTCACAGCTTAAGGATAAGGGGGAAATCCTTTAAAACCGAGATGAGAAGCACTTTTTTCACACAGAGAGTGGTGAATCTCTGGAACTCTCTGCCACAGAGGGTAGTCGAGGCCAGTTCATTGGCTATATTTAAGAGGGAGCTAGATGTGGCCCTTGTGGCTAAAGGGATCAGAGGGTATGGAGAGAAGGCAGGTACGGGATACTGAGTTGGATGATCAGCCATGATCATATTGAATGGCGGTGCAGGCTCGAAGGGCCGAATGGCCTACTCCTGCACCTAATTTCTATGTTTCTATGTTTCTAATGGCTCTTAAGCATTGCTCTGGATCCGCTCCCACCAACCCCCCCCCATGCTTCTGTGTTCCAAGTGCCGAATGAAAGGAGGGACGTCTGTAGGTTAGTTACCTAAAATCTGAGAATTCAATGTTCATACCGCTGGGATGTAGGCTACCCAAGAGGAATATGAGTGTTTCTCTCGCGGTTCACAGACTCGCCAGCCGCCTGCCACTTTTGCGGGCTATTAGAGTCTGTGTACCACGTGTACATGGAGTGCGCGAGGCTGCAGCCCCCTGTTTCAATACCTAAAGGGGCTGCTCCTTGCCTTCTGGCTGCATTTTTCACCCACCATCCTCATCTTTGGACACCCTGTGCGTAGGGGGAGAGGGTTTGGGGCTGAAGATGTCCTGGTTGGGTTGCCCCTGGGCCTGGCCAAGCTGGCCATCCATGAGTCAAGGCGCCAGGCGGTGGAGGGCTCTACACGAACTGGCTGCCTGCCCACTTTTCCGGGATACGTCCGTGCCCGGGTGCGGTTAGAAAGGGAATACGCCCTGTCCAAGGGCACCCTGGGGGATTTCCGGACCGCTGGGCACCGCGGGGGGGGGGTGAATGTATCCTCGACAAGGAGTGTAATATAGTTATATAATAGTTTATTTCTTTGTCGTGTATTATGGTGGTGGGTTCTGTTGTGGTTTTTACTGTGCTGTATATATTATTTTAATATTTGAATAAATATTTTTGATTAAAAAAAAAAAAAAAAAGAGAATATGAGGTGCTGTTCCTCCAGTTTGCCTGTGGCCTCACTCGGGTAATGGAGGAGGCTCGGGACAGAAAGGTCAGTGTCGGACAGCGGGGGAGTTAAAATGGTTGGCCAACCGGTACAGGAGACCAAGCCTCGCAGCGTTTCGCC
>CM075980.1:3149646-3184605 GCA_038087875.1 Malacoraja senta | reverse complement strand
GATGTCGCAATTATATTTCGCTGTGCGTGTCCATCTGACATTAAACACAACTTGAAAGCTTCCTTTCATCTCAAAGTTGAGGAAAGGGAAGGATCGGATGACGAGTTCAGTTTAATTTATTGTCTCACGTGGACCGAGGTACAGTGAAAAGCTTTTTGGCTGTGTGCTAACCAGACGGAAGAAAGATGCCCCATCCCATTCCCACACTGACCTTTCTGTCCTGGGCCTCCTCCATTGTCAGAGTGAGGCCCAGCGCAAATTGGAGGAACAGCATCTCATATTTCGCTTGGGCAGCTTACACCCCAGCGGTGTGAACATTGACTTCTCTAATTTCAAGTCACCCTAGTATCCACTCTCTCTCTGCCCCTCCCCCATCCTAGTCATCCTGCTAGTTCCACCGCATATCCCTTCGTAATCACCTCTTCCACAGCCAACAATGGACCATTGTGGGCTCCACCTTGGTCATCGGTTCCGGCTCGGATTTGTTCTGAACCTTTTCGTACTTCTAGTGCCCCTCCACCCCCCCCCCCCACCCCCACCCCCAGTCTGAAGCAGGGTCTCGACCGGAAACGTCACCTATTCTTTTGCTCCAGAGATGCTGCCTGACCCGCTGAGTTACTCCAGCCTGTCTTCAGCGGAGAGACTGTACGCGAGGCGTAGATAGAGTGGATGTGGAGAGGATGTTTCCACCGGTGGGAGAGTCTTGGACCAGAGGTCATAGCCTCGGAATTAAAGGGCGCTCTTTTAGAAAGGAGGTGAGGAGGAACTTCTTTAGTGAATCTGTGGAACTCATTGCCACAGAGGGCTGTGGAGGCCAAGTCAGTGGATATTTTTAAGGCAGAGATAGACAAGTTCCTGATTAGAACCGGGTAGGGGGGGATGTCAAGGGTTTTGGGGAGAAGGCAGGAAAATGGGATTAGGAGGCAGAGATCAGCCATGGTTGAATGGCGGAGTGGACTGGATGGGCCGAATGGCCTACCTCCACTCTTAAAACTTGCGAACTTGTGATTACAATCGGGCCGTCCACGTTTTCCCTGACAAGTAGGAAATAGGGGCGGGCTTCACATAGTTTCAATCGCAAGTTGTGTCTTTAAAAAATATGTAAATACTGGTTCTGTTCTGTTCTGTCCCACCAGCATTGCCACTTTCATTTCACTGTACATCTTGTATGTATATGTGACAAATAAAGTTGACTTGACTTGACTAGTTTCAGCCTGATTCACATGCTCCTAAAGTTCACAGGGTGGGGGGGGGGTGGGGGGTGGTGGGGGGAGGGGGGTGGTAGGAGGAAGCCAAAAATAATGAGACAAAGAGTTTGCAGGAGGAACTTTTTTTTAAAGAAAACCTTGATCTTAGCCAGCAGAACAGACCCCACTATCAATTTCAGGTGCTGTTTCGGCTGGTGGGACCACGGGGATATGGCCCCTATACCCTTGTTGTTATGAACCTGTGTACGGAGATGTTCGACGGTGTCAGGGGTTACGGGGAGAAGGCAGGAGAATGGGGTTGACAGGGAAAGATAGATCAGCCATGATTGAATGGCGGAGTAGACTTGATGGTCTATTTCTGCTCTTAGAACTTATATTATACTCCAAATTTCAATTGAGTTTAGTCTAGATGGACAGGTGGGAACAGGCCCTTCGGCCCACCGTGTCCGCGCAGACCAGCAATCCCCGCACACTAACACTATCCTGCACTCGCTAGGGACAATTTACAATCATACCAAGACAACTGGCCTTCAAACCTGTACGCCGTTGGTGTGTGAGAGGAATCCGGAGCACCTGGAGAAAATCCACGCAGGTCACAAGGAGAACGTGCAAACTCCGTACAGACAGCACCTGTAGTCAGGATCGAACCCGGGTCGCTGGCGCTGAAAGACAGCGACTCTAACCGCTGCGCCACCGTGCCGCCCTTCTGTGGCAATGAATTCCACAGATTCACCACCCTCTGGGTAAAGAAATTCCTCCTCATCTCCACTCTATTCGTCCAGATATCAAACGATACTGGGAGCCTTCAGTGGGCCTACTTCACTGGTAGAGTTAGGCCATTCGGCCCATCGAGTCTACTCCGCCATTCATTCATGGCTGATCGACTGGGATCGATTGGGGCTTGTATTCACTGGAGTTTAGAAGGATGAGAGGATATCTCATTGACAACATATACGATTATTAAGGGATTGGACACGCTAGAGGCAGGAAACATGTTCCCGATGTTGGGGGCGTCCAGAACCAGGGGTCACAGTTAAAGAATAAGGGGTAGGCCATTTAGAACGAAGACGAGGAAAAACTTTTTTCATAACCATAGATTTGTGAATCTGTGGAACTCTCTGCCTCAGAAGGCAGTGGAGGCCAATTCTCTGGATACTTTCAAGAGAGAGTTAGACAGAGCTCTTAAAGATAGCGGAGTCAGGGGATATGGGGAGAAGGCAGGAACGGGGTACTGATTGGGGATGATCAGCCATGATCATAGTGAATGGCGGTGCTGGCTCGAAGGGCCGAATGGCCTACTCCTGCGCCTGATGTCTATTATCTCCGCCTCATAATCCCATTTTCCTGCCTTCTCCCCATAACCCTTGACACCCGTTCAAACAATAAACGTAATACTTAATGAAGAAAGCTCTGAGTTTTAAGAAGGAACTGCAGATGCTGGAAAATCGAAGGTAGACAAAAGTCTGAAGAAGGGTTTCGTGCCGAAAAAATTGCCTATTTCCTTCGGCTCCATAGATGCTGCTGCACCCGCTGAGTTTCTCCAGCACTTTTGTCTACCGAAGAAAGCTCTGAGGCAGCCTGAAGTGGCCTCTTGTGAATGTGATTCTGTCGGTCCATGAAGACTGGGGAATTAACAAAGTAATTCCATTATGTAACACAGCTTGCAAAACCTGGCTGTCTAATGCAGCATCCTAAACGACATCAGCATTGCATCAAAGATTGTGCCATGTGTTTGCATTGATGACAGAGTCGAGATGAGGGGGAGTCCTGTTGAGACACCGTTTAGACTAGAGATACAGTGTGGAAACAGGCCCTTCGGCCCAACGGGGTCCGTGCCGACCAGCGATCACTAGCACTATCCCGCACACACTAGGGGACAATTTACAATTTCACCTACATACCTGCACGCCGCGGTGAGGAATGGCCGCGGGGTGGGACAAGCCTCTGATCATGTTGGCTGCTTTTCCGAGGCCGTGTGCAATGTGGGTGGAGTTGACGGTGGGGAGTCTGGTCTGTGGAAGGGTCCCAACCCAAAACACCGCCTATATCTCTCCACACCACCGTCTATATCTCTCGTTTCCCTTATCCCCAACCAGTCTGAAGAAGGGTCTCGTCTCGACCCGAAACGTCGCCCATTCCTTCTCTCCAGAGACGCTGCCCGTTCCTGCTGAGTTACTCCAGCGTCTTGTGTAGATCTCCAGTTCCTTCCTACACGTCACGGCGGCGCAGCGGTAGAAGTTGCCGCCTTACGGCGAATGCAGCGCCGGAGACCCGGGTTCGATCCCGACTACCTGTACGGAGTTTGCACGTTCTCCACGTGACCTGCGTGGGTTTTCTCCGAAATCTTCGGTTTCCTCCCGCACTCCAAAGAACGTGCAGGTTTGTAGGTTAATTGGTCCCTGGGATGGCGGGACTGTCATATGAGGAAAGATTGAACAGACTAGGCTTGTATTCACTGGAGTTTAGGCACGGGTTATTGATTGGGGTCGATCAGCCATGATCGCAATGAATAAGGAGTAAGCCATTTAGAACGGAGACAAGGAAACACTTTTTCTCACAGAGAGTGGTGAGTGTGTGGAATTCTCTGCCTCAGAGGGCGGTGGAGGCAGGTTCTCTGGATGCTTTCAAGAGAGAGCTAGATAGGGCTCTTAAAATAGTGGAGTCAGGGGATATGGGGGGAAGGCAGGAACGGGGTACTGATTGGGGATGATAAGCCATGGTCACATTGAATGGCGGTGCTGGGCTCGAAGGGCCGAATGGCCTCCTCCTGCACCTATTTTCTATGTTTCTATGTTTCTGTGTTTCTAATTGGCTTGGTAAATGTAAAAATTGTCCCTAGTGGGTGTAGGATATGTAAATGTGCAGGTGTGGGCCAAAGGGACTGCTTTCGCGCTGTATCTCTAAACTAAATCTAAGCCTCACCTATCTATGTTCTCCTTGTGAGGAGTCGCTGCCTTACAGCAGGCAGCTGCATGACGCGCTGAGTTTGGTTTAGTTAAGAGATACAGCGCGGAAACAGGGGCTTCGGCGCCGACCAGCGATCCCCGCACACTCTAGCACCATCCTACACGCACACGAAGGACAATTTTTACATGTCCCAAGCCAACTTACCTACATACCTGCGCGTCTTTGGAGGGTGGGAGGAAACCGGAGACCCCGGCGAACACCCACGCGGGTGACGGGGAGAACGTGCAAACTCCGTGCAGACGGCGCCCGTGGTCGGGATCGAACCCGGGTCTCTGGAGCTGTAAGCGCTGTAAGGCAGCAACTCTACCGCTGCCCCACCGAGCCACCACTTTGCGCCCCTTTGTGCAAACCAGCATCTGCAGTTCCTTGTTGCTACAAGTCTGGTCTGTGTGATGTGAATGAGCTTACATGTACAACTCTCTGCAGTGTCTTGTGGTCTTGGACAGAGCAATAATAATCCCAATTATTATTATATTATTATTATTTAAAGGTCTGGTTGAGGGGGTAGTTCCACCACCCACCCCCCCCCCCCCCCACCCCACCCGCACCATGTAATCCCGTTCTACCTGCTCCATGGTCGGATAGTCGGCGACTAAACCGTCTCCCCCCACCTGGTGCGGAGAGGGGGCTGTGGACCCCCAAGCAGGACCAAAAACAAGACCTGTCAAAGGGCGGATGAGCTTCTAGCGAGCCAACGGCCATCCACACTTCAGTAGAAGTTGCGACCACTGTCGTACATATACAGCATTGTAAGGAAGGAATGAGTTCCCAAACCAAACTGTATGAGGGGGGGAACTCGTTGGAAACTTACAGAATAGTGAACGGCCTGGACAGAGTGGATGTGGAGAGGATGCGGAGACTGGTGGGAGAATCTAGGACCAGAGGACACAGAATAAAAGGACGCACCTATCGGTAGGAGATGAGGAGGAATTTCGTCAGTCAGACAACAATAGGCGCAGGAGTAGGCCATTCAGCCCTTCGAGCCAGCACCGCCATTCAATGTGATCATGGCTGATCATCCCCAATCAGTACCCCGTTCCTGCCTTCTCCCCATATCCCCTGACTCCGCCATCTTTAAGAGCCCTATCTAGCTCTCTCTCGAAAGCATCCAGAGAACCGGCCTCCACCGCCATCTGAGGCAGAGAATTCCACAGACTCACCACTCTCTGTGAGGAAAAGTGTTTCCTCGTCTCCGTTCTAAATGGCTTACCCCTTATTCTTAAACTGTAGCCCCAGTCAGAAGGGCGGTGAATCTGTGGAATTCATTGCCACAGACGGCTGTGGAGGCCAGGTCAATGGGTATTTTTTATGGTGGAGTTTTGATACATTCTTGATTAGTTACGGGTGTCAGGGGTTATGGGGAGAAGGCAGGAGAATGGGGTTGAGAGGGAGAGATAGATCAGCCACGATTGAATGGCGGAGTAGACTGGACGGGCCGAATGGCCTAAAACTGCATCCTATCCCTTATGAAATATAATAATATAAGAAATATAATATAATAAATGTGTTTTTTTATCGCTGATTGGGGAGGGAGGGAGGGAGGGAGGGAGGGGGGTTGTCTCAACATGAACTGTCCACAATTCCTCCCTCTGCCTACAGTGGCTGCTCGACCCGCTGTGCAGTCCTGCAGCTTGGATGGACTTCGCCACTCATTCAATGTGGATGTTCTTTCTGCAAGCAGACACACACACACACACACACACACACAGAGAACAGACTTACCATGATGTTGTCGTGCCTTTCTGGTCTGCGGTGGCCATTTACTCAAAAGGGCTGTCTCCGACTCAAGCAGGCAAGTCTAAAACGCAGACATCAGTCGAGGTGGACTTGCGGGCAACTGCAGTAGCGATGTGTAGGCTGGCGGGGGTCCCGGCCGCATGCATTGAGACTAGCTCCACACCCAGCTCCAAATGTGCAGCCAGCGATCTCTCTCTCTATCTCTATCTCTCTCTATCTCTATCTCCCCTGTCAAAACCAAACTCTTCCTGTTGTAACGTTGTTCATTTCTGCGCCTCCCTCTCTCCCCCCGCCCCCGAACACACCTCCCGGCTTCTAACATTGGCTGTGAAGTGGACAACTTCACTTCACCCTGTTGCAACGTGGGAGGGTGGGCGCTGGGTTTTCCCTTATGGTTTTCCCCTGGTGATCATAACACAAGTTGCTGCAACCTCCAAATAAGCTCCAAACTACACAGACCATTGCTGTCATCATTGGATTATTATTGTTTGTTTGTTCTTTATGTGTACGAATATAGAAACAACATAGAAATTAGGTGCAGGAGTAGGCCATTCGGCCCTTCGAGCCTGCACCGTCATTCAATATGATCATGGCTGTTCATCCAACTCAGTATCCCGTACCTGCCTTCTCTCCATACCCCCTGATCCCTTTAGCCACAAGGGCCACATCTAACTCCCTCTTAAATATAGCCAATGAATTGGCCTCGACTACCCTCTGTGGCAGAGAGTTCCAGAGATTCACCACTCTCTGTGTGAAAAAAGTTCTTCTCATCTCGGTTTTAAAGGATTTCCCCCTTATCCTTAAGGGGGAAATCCTTTCATATAGATATATGTATAATCATATATGTATACAAAATGCTGGGGTAACTCAGCGGGACAGGCAGCATCTCTGGAGAGAAAGGAATGGGTGAAGTTTCGGGTCGAGACCCTTCTTCAGAGACCCTTTTGTGTCTATCTTCAGTTTAAACGTGGGGAGACTGGTGCACAGACAGCCACCCCACGGTCCTCGACAGATCTGGGTCAGGATCCAGTGGCGTGGAGTCCAAGACGACCGGAGACCCTTTTCTCTGCTGCAGCCTTCATCCGCCTTCCCAGCCCGTTGTGACGCTCCACTAAGGTCAGCCATCGTCCTCCGCCTGTTCCACCGTTGAGGTCTTGGTTGGATTGCTCTTTGTCAGAGACCTCCCCCCTCGACCATACCGCCATGGGTGGCCCTACCAGGAGCATAGCTCCAGACGGCATCGCTCTCAGGATCTCAGGTCCACACAAGCTTCTCCGCCACGACAAGGTGACAATCCACGGAGAAAGGTATATGTGAGTATGTGTATATATATACACACAAACACTGAACCACTTTTTCACTGAACTTTTGTTACTTGTTTATTATTAGTTCAATTTAGTTTATTGTCACGTGTATCGAGGTACAGTGAAAAGCTTTGTTGCGTGCTAACCAGTCAGCAGAAAGACAATACAAGATTACAATCGAACAGTCCACAGTGTACAGATACACGATAAGGAAATAACATTCAGTACAAGGTAAAGCCAGCAAAGTCCGATCAAGGATAGTCCGAGGGTCACCAATGAGGTAGATAGTCGTTCAGGACTGCTCTCTGCTTGTGGTAGGTAGGGCAGGGTGATTGTTTGCAGTGTATTATGCTGTTGTACGTAAGAATTTCATTGCTCTATCTGGGACATATGACAATAAAACACTCTTGATTTAATTCAATCAACTGGCTGGCCACTGTTCTATTCAGCCCCAATTTGTACTTTATTTATACAATTTATACTATTTCATACGTTCAATAGTAGGAGCAGAATTAGGCCATTTATCCAACCTCTCTACACAGCTGGACACAAAAAGCTGGAGTAACTCAGCGGGGACAGGCAGCATCTTCGGAGAGAAGGAATGGGTGACCTTTCGGGTCGAGACACTTCTCCAGATTGAAGTCGACCCGAAACGTCACCCATTCCTTCTCCGGTTAGTTACTCCAGCATTTTGTGTCTACTTTTGATTTAAACCAGCATCTGTAGTTCTTTCCTACACACTCTCTACACAGCTAAGCCTCTCTAATTTAGACAAAATCCCGTGAACCTCCTCTGCATCCTCTCCGAAGCCTCTTCATCCCGCGTACAATGAGGGGAGCAGACCAGCACCCACATGCTCCAAGTGTGCATCCAGGTGAAGATGTAGGATGGACAGCAGTGTGTTCAGGTCATGTCTGTCAGATAAAGGGTGGCGCCACACACAAGATGGCGCTGGATGGAGACGCCACACACAAGATGGCGCTGGATGGAGACGCCACACACAAGATGGCGCTGGATGGAGACGCCACACACAAGATGGCGCTGGATGGAGACGCCACACACAAGATGGCGCTGGACGGAGACGCCACACACAAGATGGCGCTGGATGGAGAGCCACACACAATATGGCGCTGGATGGAGACGCCACACACAGGATGGCGCTGGGACGGAGACGCCACACACAAGATGGCGCTGGATGGAGAGCCACACACAAGATGGCGCTGGATGGAGACGCCGAAACGTTGCCTTATTCCTTCGCTCCATAGATGCTGCTGCACCCGCTGAGTTTCTCCAGCACTTTTGTGTACCGGCGCCACACACAAGATGGCGCTGGATGGAGACGCCACACACAAGATGGCGCTGGACGGAGGCGCCACACACAAGATGGCGCTGGATGGAGAGCCACATACAAGATGGCGCTCGATGGAGATGCCACACACAGGATGGGCGCTGGACGGAGACGCCACACACAAGATGGCGCTGGATGGAGAGCCACACACAATATGGCGCTGGATGGAGACGCCACACACAGATGGCGCTGGACGGAGACGCCACACACAAGATGGCGCTGGATGGAGACGCCACACACAGATGGCGCTGACGGAGGCGCCACACACAAGATGGCGCTGGATGGAGAGCCACATACAAGATGGCGCTCGATGGAGACGCCACACACAAGATGGCGCTGGACGGAGACGCCACACACAAGATGGCGCTGGATGGAGGACGCCACACACAAGATGGCGCTGGATGGAGACGCCACACACAGGATGGCGCTGGGACGGAGACGCCACACACAAGATGGCGCTGGATGGAGAGCCACCACACAATATGGCGCTGGATGGAGACGCCACACACAAGATGGCGCTGGATGGAGACGCCACACACAAGATGGCGTTGGACGGAGACGCCACACACAAGATGGTGCTGGATGGAGAGCCACACACAAGATGGTGCTGGATGGAGAGCCACACACAAGATGGCCCACAAGCTGGACTGGATGAGCCACACACAAGATGGCGCTGGATGGAGACGCCACACACAAGATGGCGTTGGACGGAGACGCCACACACAAGATGGCCACAAAAAGCTGGAGTAACTCAGCGGGACGAGCATCTCTGGAGAGGAGGAATTGGTGACGTTTCGGGTCGAGGCCCTTCTTCAGATACTGAACGTCTGCAGCCACCCAGGGCTTCTCCTGACGTAGCGGAAGGCTTCTCCCCCCCGCTCATGTGAGCTCCATAGCAACCGGTCACAGCAGCAGCGGCTCTACCCCCCGTCACGTGATGCAGCCACGCTAGGCTTCTGACGTCAAAGTTGCTGCACCCCCATCACGTGAGCTCCCCCCCTCGGTACACTGGGGGTACTCCTGACGTCATGGCTGCTCCAAAACCCCCCGTCACGTGGTGCGAGTACGCTACAGCTCCACCCCCGTTACGTGTTGCGACCGCACTGCAATCCCGCCCCCGTCACGTGAGCAGCAGCGAGGGGGGCCCCCCTCCCCGGGTGACGTCAACAGCCTCTCAGCAAACCTCCCCCGTCACGTGGTCCACTGGCCCAAGATGGCGGACGCTCGCAGTGTTGGCGCCTGATGTGGGTTTGTCCGCCCTCGCTCGCGGGTTGTCGCCCCCCGCGGACCCACTCCCCGCTCCCCGCTCCCCGCCACAACCAACCAACCAAGCCGCAGGTGCCGGAGCCCCTGCTTGAGGAAAACACAAAGTGCTGGAGTAAGGCAGCGGGGTCGGCAGCGTCTGTGGAGGAAGGGGTGGTTGATGTCTCGTCTTCAGCCTTTCTCCCTCCCAGCTGTTACCCAGCAACTGAACCATCCGGGCCCATCACCAACTAGACCGCTGTCCTCACCTCCCATCCACCTCACACTATCTATAATGGACTTGTACTGAATGTAATTCCCTTTATCCTGTGCCTGTACACTATGGATGGCCTCGATTGTAATCACTTATAGTCTGTCCACTGGCTGGATAGTGTAGTTTAGCTTTAGAGATACAGCACGGAAACAGGCCCTTCGGCCCACCAAGCCGGCGCCGACCAGCGATCCCCGCTCACTAACACTATCCTGCACACACTAGGGACAAATTACACATACACCGAGCCAATCGTCTTTGGAGTGTGGGAGGAAACCGGAGCACCCGGAGAAAACCCACGCGGTCACGGGGAGAACGTACAAACTCCGTACAGACAGCACCCGTAGTCAGGATCAAACCGAGGTCTCAGGCGCTGTGAGGCTGCAACTCGACCTCTGCGCCACTATAGCAAAAATGCTTTTCACTCTACCGCGGTACATATGACTATAATAAACGAAACTAATCTATTCTAAGCTAATGTAAAAGAACATTGGGAGTTATCAACAGATCAGGCTGCATCTTTGGAGAGAAACACTCTTTTTGTTTTTATTGATCCTTTGCAGTCTCAAGAGTTTAGTTTATTGCCACGTGTACCGAGGAACAGCGAAAAGCTTTTTTGTTGCGCGCTATCCAGTCAGCGGAAAGACAATACATGATTACTATCAAGCTGTCCACGGTGGACAGATACAGGATAAAGGGAATTGTGTTTAGTGCAAAGCCTGATTATAGATAGCCTGAGGGGCTCCAATGAGGTAGTTGGGAGATAGACAAACAGCTGGGGTAACTCAGCGGGACAGGCAGCATCTCTGGAGAGAAGGAATGGGTGACATTTCCGGTCAAGACCCTTCTTCAGGACCTCTCTAGTTGGTGTGAGGATGGTTCTGTTACCTGATAACAGCTGGACTTACCTTGTCTGCACATCTGGACGCCCGCAGCGGCGACTGCGGAGGGTTGTGGTCAAGACCACGGGGGAAAATGGAGGAGGACTGACCAAATTTTGTGCCTTCCACCACAGTGATGAATGCTATGGTGGATGTTTGTGTAAAATTTTTATTGTGTATTGTGTGTTCTTTTTTTTATTGGACCGCTGCTGGCAAATTCATTTTACTTGCACTTTATGTGCATGTGATGAGTAAAGCTGACTTGACTTGACTGGGTAGAAGTCCCTGAATCTGGAGGTGTGCGTTTTCACACTTCTGTACCTCTTGCCTGATGGGAGAGGGGAGAAGATCTGGGGAAGGACATTATAGCCATAGAGGGAGTGCAGAGAAGGTTCACCAGACTGATTCCTGGGATGTCAGGACTTTCATATGAAGAAAGACTGGATAGACTTGGCTTATACTCGCTAGAATTTAGGAGATTGAGAGGGGATCTTATAGAAACGTACAAAATTCTTATGGGGTTGGACAGGCTAGATGCAGGAAGATTGTTCCCGATGTTGGGGAAGTCCAGGACAAGGGGTCACAGCTTAAGGATAAGGGGGAAATCCTTTAAGACCGAGATGAGAAAAACTTTTTCACACAGAGAGTGGTGAATCTCTGGAACTCTCTGCCACAGAGGGTAGTTGAGGCCAGTTCATTGGCTATATTTAAGAGGGAGTTAGATGTGGCCCTTGTGGCTAAAGGGATCAGGGGGTATGGAGAGAAGGCAGGTACAGGATACTGAGTTGGATGATCAGCCATGATCATATTGAATGGCGGTGCAGGCTCGAAGGGCCGAATGGCCTACTCCTGCACCTATTTTCTATGTATCTATGTAAGAGAGAGTGACCGGGGTGTGACCTTGCAGCCTTTTGGTCCTGGGAGTTGGAGAATCAACAGATCTGTGAGGAGATTAAGAAGAGTATAGTTTGAGTGGGAAATGCTGCAGTTGGAAGTCGGTGTACTTCTGGGACCAGCATGCAGAGAGTCGCCTAATTTGGGCACCATCCATGTTCTCCAGCGAGCGATCTTGCCTGACTCCAGCACTTTGTGCGTTTTGTTTCTAGTAAGTGATAGGTGGATACCTGGTTGTGGTGGTGGGGGAGCGGGGTTGACTGGTAGATGGGTTGAGTAAGTGACAAAGGGCAGAGGTGAAAAGGCTAGCATTTATTTCAAGAGTGCCTGTGTACAGAAACAGAGATGTAATGCTGAGGCTCTATAAGGCGCTGGTCAAGCCACTTTTGGAATATTGTGAGCAGTTTTGGGCACCACATCTGAGGAAGGATGTGCCGGCTCTGGAGAGGGTCCAGAGGAGGTTTACAAGAATGATCCCAGGAATGAGTGGGTTAACCTATGGAGAACGTTTGTCGGCACAGGGGCCTGCACTCGCTGGAGTTTGGAAGAATTAGGGGGGGAGACCTCATTGAAACATACAGAACAGTGCAAGGCTTGGATAGAGTGGATGTTTCCACTAATGGGAGAGTCTAGGTCATAACCTCAGAATTAAAGGATGTTCTTTGAGGAAAGAGATGAGAAATGTCTTTAATCAGAGGGTGGTGAATCTGTGGAATTCTTTGCCACAGAAGGCTGTGGAGGCCAAGTCCGTGAATATTTTTCAGGCAGAGATAGATAGATTTTTGATTAGTACGGGTGTCAGAGGTTATGGGGATAAGGCAGGAGAATGGGGTTCGGAGGGAGAGTTAGATCAGCCGTGATTGAATGGCTGAGTAGACTGGATGGGCCTAATTCTGCTCCCATCACTTATGAGCTTATGAAAAGGAGGTGAAAGGATGTCAGACAAGGAGGGAAGTGGATTAAAATGAAAAGCCTGAGGGAGGAATAAGGGATATAGATGGAAGGGGATGTGTCGGGAGAGGGTGGGGGGGGAAGGGATAGACATGGGGGAGAAACGGGTATATGCCAGGGTGCGGGCCAACTGTTTCTGTTGCATGGTTTCTGACCCCACACTAAAGTAGGCACAGAATGCAAATCAGGGTATGATAGTCATTCAAACATGCAAAATTACATCAAATATATCAGATGACACAAAGATAAACATTGTAATACTTTGTGGAAAAAACGTCTAGCACTCTGCACTCTAGTTAGACACAAAATGCTGGGTCTCGACCCGAAACGCCACCCATTCCTTCTCTCCAGAAATGCTCCCTGACCCGCTGAGTTACTCCAGCATGTTGTGTCTACCTTCGATTTTACCAGCATCTGCAGTTCTTTCTGACACACTGCACTCGAGTTACGTTGTTTGCGTATTGTTGTTAAACTGCTGAATTTCTCTTGCAGGGAAAGGAGGCTTCGATTCGAAGGCACCGAGCAGTGTGAGACTTCCAATCCAGCATGAACAAAATCCCTGGGCTGTATGAAGATCCAGTGGTTGTCGCTAAACGGCAGGAACAGCAGTACCACCTTCTCTCGCAGCTGCAGAATCTAGTCAAAGACTTGTCAAGGTAGTGGATCGATGAGCTCACATGGTCAAGTCAAGTCAACTCTATTTGTCACATACACATACAAGATGTGCAGTGAAATGAAAGTGGCAATGCCTGCGGATTGTGCAAAAACTACAGAACAGAATAGAACAGAATCAGTATTTAAATATTAGAAAAAACCCAGCAATTTTAAAAAGACACAACACATCAGTAAATTAGTCCTTGGTCTGAAGAAGGGTTTCGGCCCGAAACGTTGCCTATTTCCTTCGCTCCATAGATGCTGCTGCACCCGCTGAGTTTCTTCAGCATTTTTGTGTACCCAGTAAACTAGTCCCTGGTGAGATCAGAGTTTACAGTCCTAATGGCCTGTGGGAAGAAACTCGGTCTCATCCTCTCTGTTTTCACAGCGTGACAGCGGAGGCGTTTGCCTGACCGTAGCAGCTGGAACAGACCGTTGCTGGGGTGGTAGGGGTCCCCCATAATGTTGCTGGCTCTGGATCTGCACCTTCTGATGACCAACTGTGGTCTTCAGGCCAAGGCTTGAATGCCGATTTAACTCAGCGGGACAGTTTCTTCCCAGCTGCTATCAGGCAACTGAACCATCCTATCGCCAACTAGAGGGCCTGTCCCTGTGCTCGACCATTCCATGTCTCTACCCTGGCTTTTCCAGTGCAGTTACAACACTGATAAACCCTGCCGACAATGTGGGAGATCGCCCGGATTGGTTCTAGAGCATAGAACAGTACAGCACAAGAACAGGCCCTTCGGCCCACAATGTCTCCACAAAGCAGTGTGAAGTGTGGAAACGCACACCTCCAGATCCAGGAACAGTTTCCTCCCAGCTGTCATCAATAGACAATAGGGGCAGGAGTAGGCCATTCGGCTCTTGTAGTTGACTTGACGACTTCGAGCCAACACCGCCATTCAATGTGATCATGGCTGATCATCCACAATCAGTACCCCGTTCCGGCCTTCTCCCCATATCCCATGACTCCCCTATCTTTAAGAGCCCTATCTAGCTCTCTCTTGAAAGTGTCCAGAGAACCGGCCTCCACTGCCCTCTGAGGCAGAGAATTCCACAGACTCACAACTCTCGGTGTGAAAAAGTGTTTCCTCACAGAGAGTTGTGAGTCTGTGGAATTCTCTGCCTCGGAGGGCGGTGGAGGCCAGTCATCAGGCAACTGAACCATCCTACCACAACCAGAGAGCAGTCCTGAACTACTATCTACCTCATTGGTGATCCTCGGACTATCCTTGATCGGACTTTGCTGGCTTTACTTTGCACTAAACGTTATTCCCTTATCATGTATCTGTACACTGCAAACGGCTCGGTTGTAATCATGTGTTGTGTTTCCGTGTGACAAACTAAACTAAACTGGAAGACATGGACAGATGACGTTTCAGGTTGGGATCTGGTGGGCCAAAGGGCATGCTTCCATGCTGTATTTTTCAAACAATCAAAATTAGAATTTTAAAGGTGGAAATAAAGTGTTGGAGTCTGGAGAAAAAGGTTAGGTGACGTTTCAGGTCGGGACCTTTTTCAAACATCCCATTTTTTTATCAGCGATGCTGCCCGACCCTCTGAGTTACTCCAGCACTTTGTGTCTATCTTTTTTTTTTCCCTCACCTACTTTAAAATAGTTTTGCCAGCTGTGGTGAAGGGTCTTCCCTTGTCTCGGCCTCAGATCCTCAGTGGGCGGCACGGTGGCGCCGGAGTCCCGGGTTCGATCCCAACTACGGGTGCTGTCTTTACAGAGTTTGCACGTTCTCCCCGTGACCTGCGTGGGTTTTCTCCGAGATCTTCGGTTTCCTCCCGCACTCCAAAGACGTGCAGGCTCATAGGTTAAAAGCCCTGTCCCACGGTACGAGTTCATTCCAAGAGCTCTCCCAAGTTTAAAAAAAAATCAAACTCGTGGTAAGCACGGAGAATGAACGTAGCGGGTACGTCGGAGCTCGGGGACGTCTCTTAGCGGCTCGTAACGCTAACGGCAGGTACTCGAGAAGACTCGCTAACGGCAGGTAAGCTCGGGAAGACTTGTGAAGATTTTTCAACATGTTGAAAAATGTCCACGAGAGCCCCGAGTACCGACGAGCGGCCATTACCGTAAATCTCCGAGTTCGAATCAGGGCAAACTCGGGAGAACTCTTGGAATGAACTCGTATCGTGGGACAAGGCTTTTAAGAAAGAACTGCAGATACTGGAAAAATCGAAGGTAGACAAAAATGCTGGAGAAACTCAGCGGGTGAGGCAGCATCTATGGAGCGAAGGAATAGGCGACGTTTCGGGTCGAGACCCTTCTTCAGACTGGTTCATAGGTTAATTGGATTGGGTTTGTACACTTGGTATAAGTGTAAATTGTCTCCCTTATGTGTATGTGCGGGGATCGCTGGTCGGCGCGGACTCGTTGGGCCGAAGGGCCTGTTTCCGCGCTGTATCTCTAAACTAAACTAACGTAAACTGATAAAGAGATTAGCTTTTGATTAATGACTCTCTTCCTTCTTAAAGCTCGTGTCAGCAGCGATTGTCGTATGACATACTGAGCAACCTGGCCTTGGCCTTGATTGATGGTACTGTCTTTGAGATCGTGCAGGGTTTGCTTGAGATTCAACATCTGACTGAGAAGAATCTGTACAACCAACGCCTGAAGCTGCACAGTGAGCACAGAGGTAGGAGCATTGTGGGGACT
This sequence comes from Malacoraja senta, assembly GCA_038087875.1. NCBI lineage: Eukaryota > Metazoa > Chordata > Chondrichthyes > Rajiformes > Rajidae > Malacoraja > Malacoraja senta. Next base: position 3,168,480 of record CM075980.1, on the reverse strand, counting down.
GCCCGGGAGCCGTCCTGAACTACCATCTACCTCCTCGGTGACCCTCCGATTATCTTTAGGAATGGGCGACATTTCAGGTCGAGACCCTTCTTCAGACTAGTTTAAGAAAGAACTGCAGATGCTGGAAAAATGGAAGGTAGACAAAAATGCTGGAGAAACTCAGCTGGTGAGGCGGCATCTATGGAGCGAAGGAATAGGTGACGTTTCGGGTCGAGGCCCTTCTTCAGACGTCTGAAGAAGGGTCCTCACCCGAAACGTCACCTATTCCTTCACTCCATAAATGCTGCCTCACCCTTCTTCAGACTAGTTGGGGTAAAAGGAAACGAGAGATATTGATGTTGATGTCGAGAGATAAAGAACAAGGAATTAAAAGTTTTGCTAAAAAGTGACGATGATGAAGGAAACAGGCCATTGTTTTTTCTGTTTGTTGGGTGAGAACGAGAAGCTGGTGCGACTTGGGTGGGGGAGAGATGGAGAGAGAGGGAATGCCGGGGTTACTTGAAGTTAGAGAAATCAATATTCATACCACTGGGCTGTAAGCTGCCCAAGCTAAATATGAGATGCTGTTCCTCCACTTTGTGTTTAGCCTCACTCCGACAATGCTATTTCTACTTGTTATGAGAAAGACCTTGTATCAAAAGTTAAGTTTGGGATCGCCATATATTTTCAAAATAATGAATGAATGAATGAATAAGTTTATTGGCCAAGTATTCAAATACAAGGAATTTGCCTTGGTGCTCCGCCCGCAAGTGACAACATGACATACAGTGACAGTTAGGAACGATACATAAAATGATGCATTTTATTATCATATTTCTTTAGTAAAATTGGTTCTTAGAAATGTTAACATTTGTTTGGTTTCAAGCCCTTAAACAGGAGCTCTTGAGAACACACAAGGAGGCAATACAGGACTGCAAGGCTCATAATCTAACTGTTCTACGAGCCACACAGCAAAAGGAGCTGGAGGTAAGATCGTAATAATCACCTGGTGTTGCTAGTTTGTTCACAAGTTATCGGAGCAGAATTAGGCCATTTGGCCCATTGAGTCTACTCCATCATTCAATCATGGCTGATCTATCTTTCCCCACTCAAATCACATTCTCCTGCCTTCTCCCCATAACCCCTGACACCCGTACTAATCAAGAACCTGTCAATCTCCACCAAAGTACCCAATGACTTGGCCTCCACAGCCGCCTGCAGCAATTAATTCCACAGATTCACCACCCTTTGACTTTTAAAAAATCCTCCACATCTCCTTTCTAAAGGTACTGCATTTGGGTGGCACGGTGGAGCAGCAGTAGAGTTGCTGCCCTATGCCAGACACCCGGGTTCGATCCTGCCTACGGGTGCTGTCTGTACAGGGTTTGTACGTTCTCCACATGACCGCATGGTTTCTCCCCCCCCCCCGAGATCTTTCATTTCCTCCCTACACTCCAAAGACGTACAGGTTTGTAGGTTAATTGGCTTGGTATAAATGTAAATTGTGTGTGTAGGATGATGTTAATGGGCGGGGATCAGTAGGCTGAAGGGCCTGTTTCCGCGCTGTATCTCTAAACTAAACTAAAGGTACGTCCTTTTATTCTGAGGCTGTGACCTCTGTTCCTAGATTCTCCCACTGGTGGAAACACCTTGGTGCAGTGCCTCGTGTTATTTTGCATTGTTTTCAGATTGGCATGTGAACATTCGTAGAATATTGCGTATTTGGAATTTGAATGCACAGAAGGCTCAAGGGCCTGCCCCACTTATGCGACTTCTTCGGCGACTGCCGGCACCCGTCGTAGGTCATTACAGGTCGCCGAAAATTGTCAACATGTTGAAAATCCAGCGGCGATCAGAACAAGGTAGACTCTTTGGGCAACTACTCACGACCATACAAGCTTCACCCCGCGACGTGTCGCCAGGGTGTCGCCTGTATGGCCGTGAGTCGTCTCCTCAGTCGCCCAAAGTGTCGTAGCGTCTTTCCGGTCGCCGCTTGATTTTCAACATGTTGAAAATTTTCGGAGACCTGTGACGGGTGCCGGCAGTCGCCGAAAAAGTCGCGTAAGTGGGACAGGCCCTTCAGGGTAACGGGATGAGTGGGGAATGTTATTGACAATATTTGTTCAAATCGTCAACCATCCTTATCCTGGAATGTGAATATATTGACACAACGGAAAATACCATTCAGATTTTTCAACCTTGCCCTTGATCTGCCTTCACACAAGGAGGTTTTCTTGTGCATAGTGTCACACTTGCCCACGCCGACCTGCATGCCCCATCTACACTAGTCTCACCTGGCCACCTTAACTACCTGTGGCCAAACTATCTATCTGGCGTGATTGTATTTATGTTTAGTGGATACAGCAGGCAGTGAAGAAAGCGAATGGCATGTTGACCTTTATAACAAGAGGAATCGAACATAGGAGCAAAGAGGTCCTTCTGCAGTTGTATAGTTCCCTAGTGAGACCACACCTGGAGTATTGTGTGCAGTTTTGGTCCCCTTATTTGAGGAAGGACATTCTTGCTATTGAGGGAGTGCAGTGTAGGTTTACAAGGTTAATTCCCGGGATGGTGGGACTGTCATATGCTGAGAGAATGGAGCAGCTGGGCTTGTACACTCTGGAGTTTAGAAGGATGAGAGGGAATCTCATTAAAACATATAAGATTGTTAAGGGTTTGGACACACTAGAGGCAGGAAACATGTTCCCGATGTTGGGGGAGACCAGAACCAGGGGCCGCAGTTTAAGAATAAGGTGTAAGCCATTTAGAACGGAGACGAGGAAACACTTTTTCTCACAGAGAGTGGTGAGTCTGTGGAATTCTCTGCCTCACAGGGCGGTGGAGGCCGGTTCTCTGGATGCTTTCAAGAGAGAGCTAGATAGGGCTCTTAAAAATAGCGGAATCAGGGGATATGGGGAGAAGGCCGGAACTGGGCACTGATTGGGGATGATCAGCCATGATCACATCGAATGGCGGTGCTGGCTCAAAAGGCCGAATGGCATACTCCTGCACCTATTGTCTTTTGTCTATACCACGCAAAGCAAAGATTTTAAATAATAAGCCAAAAACTAAAGATAGACACAAAAAGCTAGACTAACTCAGTGGGTCAGACAGAGTTTCTGGAGAAAAGGAATAGGTGACGTTTTGGGTCGAGACACTTCTTGACGTCCTTGAGTCTGTTTCGAGCCAAAACCTCACCTATTTCTTTTCTCTGCTGAGTTCCTCCAGCTTTTTGTGTCTATTTTCAGCGTAAAACAGCATCTGCAGTTCCTTCCTGAACATTAGATCATGTTCATAAATGATAGGAGTAGAATTAGGCCATTCGGCCCATCAAGTCTACTCCGCCATTCAATCATGGCTGATCGAGCATGCTGACCGGTTGCATCGTGGCTTGGTTCGGCAACTTGAGCGCCCAGGAGCGGAAAAGACTGCAAAAAGTTGTAAACACTGCCCAGTCCATCATTGGCTATGACCTCCCTACCATCGAAGGGATCTATCGCAGTCGCTGCCTCATAAAGGCTGACAGCATCCTCAAGGATCCACACCATCCTGGCCACACACTCATCTCCCCGCTGCCTTCAGGTAGAAGGTACAGGAGCCTGAAATCTGCAACATCCAGGTTCAGGAATAGCTACTTCCCCACAGCCATCAGGCTATTAAACTCAACTCAAACAAAACTCTGAACATTAATAGCCCATTGCACTTTATCTGCTTATTTATGTGTGTATATATATATATATTCAATGGTATATAGACACGCTGATCTGTTCTGTATTTATTTATGCCTACTATATTCTGTTGTGCTGAAGCTAAGCAAGAATTTCATTGTCCTATCTGGGACACATGACAATAAACTCTCTTGAATCTTGAATCTATCTCTCCCCCCTAACCCCATTCTTCTGCCTTCTCTGACACGTGTACTAATCAAGAATCTATCTATCTCTGCCTTAAATATATCTACTGACTTGGCCTCCACAGCCTTCTGTGGCAAAGAATTCCACATATTCACTCCCCTCTGACAAAATAAATTCCTCGTTATCTCCTTCCTAAAAGAACTTCCTTTCATTCTGAGGCTATGACTTAGACCAGGGGTGGGGAATGTTGGAATGCTGCGTTAAGTTCGCTGTAATCTAATAAGGCCGCATCCAAGAAACTTCAATGAGAGATACTTCAAAATGTACCTTATTTTGTTAAAATAGCCCTCCTGACTTACTAATGTTTTAATTGTGGCCGCCAGTCAGGGAGGATTATGTCGTTGAATCTTCTTTTACGCTTTGGTATTTTAAATACGTTCATTTCAAGATTAAAATAAAAAGAATAAAAGACGAACAAAAACATATTAATAAAAAGAAAAGGATTTGTTCTACAAAATTTGGATTCATTCAAAAGGCCGCAATTAAGGGCCTAGAAGGCCGCAGGTTCCCCACCCCTGACTTAGACTCTCCCACCAGTGGAAAGATGAATGAATGAATGAATACTTTATTGTCATTATAACATGTAAACATGTACAACAAAATTAGAAATGCCAACCAGTCAGTGCACCATTTTCTAAAAGCAAAAGTATAAAATAAACAACTAAAATAAATAACATGAAAAACCACATTCTTCTGTCGATTTCACAGTCCCTTTGGTGTGTAGCACACCTGCCCTCATTTGGTGGCTACATTAAGTGTAGTTATTGCTGTGGGATAAAAACTGTTTTTGAGTCTGTTTGTCCTTGTCCTCATTGATCTGTACCGTCTGCCTGACGGCAGCAGTTCAAACAGGGAGTGACCGGGGTGGAAAATGTCCTTTATGATCTTCTGGGATTTTTTGAGACAGTGGGAACTGTGTCGGTCCTCCAAGGTGAGGAGAGGGCAGCCGATAATCTTCTGGGCGTTGTCAATAGCCCTCCACATCCACTCTATCCAAGCCTTTCACTATTCGGTGACGTTTCAATGAGGTAGCCCCCCTCATTCTCCAGTGAATATCGGCCCAGCGCCGACAAACGCACATTGCCGTGAAGCCAAAAACTAAACCAGTCACTGTTTTCCAGACCTTGGAGCAAAGAGTTAAAGATGAACAAAGGATGATGGATGAGAAGATAGTCTTGGAGTTGGATCAGAAAGTGATTGATCAACAAAACACACTGGAGAAAGCTTTAGTCCCAGGATTTTATATTACTACAAATCCTAAGGTAAGTCCATTCAAAAAGGTGAATGTATTTATATATGTTACGACTCCCCGAAAGCAGGCAATCCAGAGCCACGTAACACAGTTCAAAAGCCAGGTTTAAGTTCCAAAATGGTTTAATTATTTAATAACACACCAAAACTCCAACCTGAGTTAAACAACCCAGACAAGGATATGAATGGATTAACAAACAACTTAAAATTGCTCAGGCCAGCCACGCGATGGACCATCGAACCTGAGGCTCTAAACCTGCCTAAAAGAAAGCTATCCCTGAAACAAAAGACCGAAAACTTCTAAGGACAGCCCAATTCAATATTTGGTACTACATAATGTTGAAATTACACGAAGTTCTGTGCCATGTGGCCAGGCCTTCCACAGCTCACACCAGCATGGGCTCACGAGGCAGGGTTGTCGTCGAAAGAGAAAGGATTCTGGGAACTCTTCTATTTATACTTCAGGTGAGTCACCCGTCACCTGACGCAGCTTGGCCAATCGGGTACAGGAGCCTTTTAACCCCTTGTTGTCCCGACTCATCCACAAGGCCTGCCCTCGGGAAGGAAACAGAGAAATGTTAATACATAACATTGACCAGGAGGGGGAGCGCCTAACAATATAGATATTAAAGTGTCATCTTTCTGCCATAGAGTTGCTGTTCTTACAGCTTGTCTATCCAGAGACTTAACTTCACAGACCCCTGCGGCAGGGAAACGGGCCCTTCGGCCCACCGAGTTCATGCCGACCAGCGATCATCCGTTCACGCAGCATAATCAAGGACGAGTCGCACCCTGGTCACTACCTCTTCTCCCCTCTCAGGCAAAAGGTACAGAAGTATGAAAACGCACACCTCCAGATTCAGGGACAGTTTCTTCCCAGCTGTTATCAGGCAACCGAACCGTCCTACCACAACCAGAGTGTGGTCCTGAACTGCTATCTACCTCATTGGTGACCCTCGGACTATCTTTGATCGTATTCTACTGGCTTTACCTTGCACTAAAGATCATTCCTTTTATCATATATCTATACACTGTAAATGGCTCGATTGTAATCACGTATTGTCTTTCCGCTGACTGGATAGCACGCAACAAAAGCTCTCCACTGTACCTCGGTACACGTGGCAATAAACGGAACTTTTCGCACGTACTCCCCGTACACACCGAGGGAATCCATGCTGACCATCAATCACCCATTCACACTAGTGTGAAGTAAACATTCTTATTTGCCCGTGGACCCTATGGATTATTATTATTTTTCCAACCATTGTGCAGTTTGGAACTGTCAAATTTAGAGTCTTGTGTTTAAACGGCATGGAAACATGATGTAGACTTGATGGGCCGAATGGCCTTCAACCAATTGAGTCCACACTGACCATCGACCACCTGTCCACGCTAGTTCTACATCATCCCACTTTCTCATCCACCCCCTGCATTCGGAACAATTTAACAGAGGACCAATCAACCCACAAACTCGCATGTCTTAGGGATGGGAGAGGGAAGTGGAGCAACAGGACAATGCCGGCACGGTCACAGGGAGAAGGTGCAAAGCTCCTGTGCGCACACACAGACTGCACCCGAGGTCACAGGCCCTTAAGTGCAGCCCAATTATCGGCTCCTCGTTTGCATATTAGATTTGCTTAAATAATTGTGCGTTCAGCATTAAACTTTCAAAAGCACCAGCAGTAATATGCAGCTGGAGCTTCAAGACAAAAGCTTGAGACACTCTCCTTACATCTTCTCTGTGCCCTTCCGACTCTCGTTTCCCTCTCCCCTGACTCTCAGTCTGACGATGGGTCTCGACCCGAAACGTCACCGATTCCCTTCTCTCCAGAGATGCCGCCTGTCCCGCTGAGTTAGTCCAGCTATTTGTGTCTATCTTGAGATACTCGACACGTTGAGGTCAGATTTGCAGAGAGAGAGAGAGAGAGAGAGAGAGAGAGAGAGAGAGACCAAGCTTACGCTGCGTCATAATATTAATAACCCTTCTAATTAGGAAGATAACATTTACTCTTCAATCTTGCAATGGGCTATTTCATGATTTAATTTCAGATATGTAACGATTTCTGTATCTTCCCTTCATAGTGGATTAGTTTTAAGTTTTAGAGATACAGCCCCTTGTGCCCGCATGGGCCAGTGGTCACCCTGTACACTAGTTCTATCCTACACACTAGGGACAATTCACCTGCAAACCTGCGCATCTTTGGAGTGTGGGAGGAAACCGGAGCACCCGGGGAAAACCCCCACCTGGTCACGGGGAGAACGTGCAAACTCCATACAAACAGCACCTGTGGTCAGGATCGAACCCGGGTCTCTGGCGCTGTGAGGCAGCAACTCTACCGCTGCGCCACCGGGCTGCCCCATAAAGCCGAGAGAGTGTACTCAGAACATGACAGGCTGTGCATTCGAGCTCTTTGCAAGCCAGACAGGGATCAATCATAATTGCATGGCTTCAAGCATTGTCCTTGAATTGCATTTGCATTTTGCATTTTTTGTATTTGCATTTCACGATCTACGAGGAATGATATTTCGTTCAAACCTAGGTTTGAATGACAATAAATAGCATTCCAATAAGATCAATATTGATTGTGAAAGCAAATTCCACGATCCTACACCCCACCCTGCAATCTCTCAGTGGCCCTGCTTTCACAACTGGTGGAATTCATTGCCACAGTTTGTATCAACACGAGGATGGATGTTCATTTAATGATCTTCTTGACGATTCTAGGTCAACTTTGCACAAATTAGACCGGACCCAAGAATGCCCTTCAGTCAAAAAGGCTCCTGAGTTTAGAAGGATGAGGGGAGGGGGGGGGGGGGAGACCTTGTTGAAACTTACCGAATAGTTAAAGGCCTGGATAGAGTGGTTGTGGAGAGGATGTTTCCACTAGTGGGAGAATCTAGGACTAGAGGAAACAGCCTCAGAATAAAAAGATGTCCCTTTAGGAAGGAGATGAGGAGCGATTTCTTTAGTCAGAGGGTGGTGTATCTGTGGAATTCATTGCCGCATACGGCTGCGGAGGCCAAGTCGATTGATATTTTTATTGCCTAGATAGACAATTCTTGATTAGTACGGGTGTCAGGGGTTATGGGGAGAATGTGGGAGAATGGGGTTAGGAGGGAGAGATAGATCAGCCGTGATTGAATAGCGGAGTAGACTCGATGGGCCGAATGGCCTAATGAACTTGTGAACTCTTCATCTTGCAGGAGCTGACTTTACAGATGAATTTGCTGGAACTGATCCTAAAAATGCAACAGAAGGCATCGGGGATATGCTGATCTGGTGTCGGCTTCAATTTGGATAAGGCCTAAGGCGGACAAGTTTCACCGCAAACCTTCCAGCGGCCATTGGGTTTGAAATGGCTGGAGCCAAAGCCTTTGCTATCCACAGTGCAATGCCGCTTGACCAGGAGGTCCTGAGATGGAGCGGGAGAGGATGTCCATCTTCTGTCCTGAGATGACTCCGGGATAGCTCAGCAACAATGTTTTCTGCATGTTTAAATGCCTCCTGCATGTTATGGTAACTCCTGCTATTGTGCATGAGCCACCAAAGCTGATTTGTAAAACAGATTCGTGTCATTCCCATTCTACAATGGCCACAAGTTCAAACACCGGCAGATTATCACTGTGTTGACTTCTACCTGTTGTTTATCCAGCGTTACTTTTTTAAGTGGTACGTTTAGCGTAGACAGCTTGCCGCACTTTGTAAACGGTGCGCTGTTGTTCTTGGTGAGACTTCTCATAAGTTCGAAGAAAGACCCGAAAGGAAAGAAGCGAATGTACGTTCTACCTGTGACCTGCATGGGTTTTTCTCCGAGAGCTTTGATTTATCCCACACTCCAAAGGCGTACACCTTTGTAGGTTAATTGACTTGGTATAAATGTAAATTGTCCTCAGAATGTGTAGGATAGTGTTCGTGTGCGGGGATCGCTGGTCTCTGTGACTCTAGTTTAGTTTAGAGTGATGCAGTGTGGAAACACGTCCTTCGGCCCAACTTGCACACACCGGCCAACTATTCTCAGCCACACCAGTCCCACCTGCCCGCATTTGGGCCATATCCCTCCAAACTTGTGCAGGAAAGAACTGCAGATGCCGATTTAAATCGAAGGTAGACACAAAATGCTGGAGTAACTCAGCGGGACAGGCAGCATCTCTGGAGGGAAGGAACGGGTGACGTTTCGGGTCGAGACCCTTCTTCAGACTCCCTCCAAACTTGTCCTATACATGTACCTGTCCAACTTTCTTAAATGTTGGGATAGTGCCTCAACTACCTCCTCTGACACCCACCACCCTTTAACCTAAACTAAATACGAGATGAGATGGTAAAATCACAAGATGGCTGGACAGACTTGTGGCTGCTTATCACAGACGTTCAGCGAGTGATTAAATTCTCTCCTTGTTTCATGAATCACATTGACAGATCAGCGTTCATATGTTCAAACTTGGTATGTTTTTCCGTCTGCACGTGATCCCTTGATATACTTTTGGTAATTTGGTTTTCATGCTGCTGAATAAAACTTCTTAGAATCACATCAGTGTTGTATCCTGGTGTCAGTCACATCTTGTTCCGTAAACACACTTGTGGCACTGTTCTCCATAATTGGGTGTCTAAAATGCACGGCAAAACCGTCCACCAGAATCATGAGCCATTTTAAAATGGATGATCTCCTTGATCACTTTTGGAGTTCAAAATCCCCACAGATATAACTTAAAGTAACCTGTTATACGGACAATTTGAGTTTGTAGGTTAATTTGGCCCTTAATCTTTTAAGACAATAGACAATAGGTGCAGGAGTAGGCCATTCGGCCCTTCGATCCAGCACCGCCATTCAATATGATGATGGCTGATCATCCACAATCAGTACCCCGTTCCTGCCTTCTCCCCATATCCCGTGACTCCGCTCTGAAGACGGTGTTACAGTGTTATTTCGAGAAGCTATTCACAGTTGTTCTGTACACACTGTTAGGCCGGCTCAGTGCGCAGCGGTAGAGTCAAGTCAAGTGTCAAGTCAAGTGAGTTTATTGTCATGTGTCCCAGATAGGACAATGAAATTCTTGCTTTGCTTCAGCACAACAGAACATAGTAGGCATGAATACAGAACAGATCAGTGTGTCCATATACCATTGTATAAATATATACACACATCAATAAATAAGCAGATAAAGTGCAAATAAACAGATAATGGGCTATTAATGTTCAGAGATTTGTTTCAGTTCAGTTTAATAGCCTGATGGCTGTGGGGAAGTGGCTATTTCTGAACCTGGACGTTGCAGTCTTCAGGCTCCTGTACCTTCTACCTGAAGGTAGCGGGGAGATGAGTGTGTGGCCAGGATGGTGTGGGTCCTTGATGATGCTGCCAGCCTTTTTGAGGCAGCGACTGCGATAGATCCCCTCGATGGTAGGGAGGTCAGAGCCGATGATGGACTGGGCAGTGTTTACTACTTTTTGTAGTCTGCTGCCTTACAGCGCCGAGTTCCCGGGTTCGATCCTGACTACGGGTGCTTGAGCTGTGTGGAGTTAGTACGTTCTCCCCATGACCGCGTGGGATTTCTCCGGGTGCTCCGGTTTCCTCCCACGCTACAAAGACGTACAGATCTTATAGGTTAATTGGCTTCGGTAAATTTGTAAACTGTTCCCTAGTGTGTGTAGGATAGTGCTAGTGGACGGGGTGATCGCTGGTCGGCGCGGACTCGGAGGGTCGAAGGGACAGTTTCCGCGTTCCAAATCTCAACAACAATGATGTGCGGAGGGATCTTGGGGTGCATGGCTCCCTGAAAGTGTGAACACAAGTGTACAGAGTGGTAAAGAAAGCATTTGTTATACATGCCTTCATAGATGGGGCCTTTGTGTTTTAGAGTTAGGAAGTGATGATGCAGTTCTTGACTACACTTCTTCCACCCTGCTTCCTGTAAAGACTCTATCCCCCTACTCCCAATTCCTCCGTCTGCGCCCAGGATGAGGTGTTCCAGGCCAGGGCATTGGAGATGTCCTCATTCTTTAGGGAACTGGGGTTCCCCTCTTCCATTAGAGATGAGGCTCTCACCAGGGTCTCCTCGATATCCCGCAGCTCCGCTCTTACTCCCCCTCCCCCTATTCGTAACAAGGACAGACGTTAGACTTTAGAGATATAGCGCGGAAACAGGCCCCTCCAGCTCATTCTTGTCCGCGCTGACCAGCAACCCTGTACACTAGCACTATCTTACAGACTAGGAACAACTTACAATTTATACCGAAGCCAATTAACCTATAAACCTGTACGTCTTTGGAGCGTGGGACGAAACCGGAGCACCCAGAGAAAACCCACTCAGTCACAGAGACTTCTGCACTTCACACTGCCTCGGCAAGGCCACCAGCATAATCAAGGATGTGTCCCACCTCAGCCACTCCCCCACACTCCCATCAGGCAAGAGGTACAGAAGTGTGAAAACGCACACCTCCAGATTCATTGACAGCTTCTTCCCAGCTGTTATCAGGCAACTGAACCATCCTATCGCCAACCAGAGAGCGGTCCTGACCAGAACATCTACCTCATTGGAGAGCCTCGGACTATATTTAATTGGACCGTACTGGACTTTTATCTTGCCCTAGAACGTTCTTCCCTTTATCCTATATCTGTACACTGTGGACGGCCTGATTGTAATCATGTATTGTCTTTACCGCTGACTGGATAGCACGCAACAAAAAAGCTTTTGACTGTATATGTTAATGATAAACTAAACTAAACTACTTTATGTATTTCACCAATCAGAGTGTACCAGGTCACACTCTCAGATATTAAAATTCATTTGTAATTTTGCAAAGTGATTAATGTATTTTGTTACAGCCGCCTTCAATATTACCTGCACCACACCCTTCCTTAGTTGAGCTAATTTCGCAATCATACTTCTAATTCCTGGGACCAGGTTATTAAGCTGAACAAGAGAGAGCTAGATAGGGCTCTTAAAGATAGCGAAGTCAGGGGATATGGGGAAAAGGCAGGAACGGGGTACTGATTGGGGATGATCAACCATGATCACATTGAATGGCGGTGCTGACTCGAAGGGCCGAATGGCCTACTCCTGCACCTATTGTCTATTGTCCATAACAATGAATAACAGTGACCTTGGTTTAGTTTCGTGATAGACCATAGAAACAGGCCCTAAGATCTGCTGAGCCCACGCCGACCATCGATCGCTCACCGAGTCCATGCCGACCACTGATCACTCATTCACACTAGTTCTATGTTATCCCACTTTCTCATCTGCTCCTTAAACACTAGGAGCAATTGTTTTTGTACACAGAAGCCAATTAAAGTACAAACCTGTACATCTTTGGTGCGTGGGAGGAAACAGGAGCACCAGGAAATGACATGAATGTGCAAACCACACACACACACACACCATCCGAGGTCAGGATTGAACCGGGGTCTCGGCGCGGTGAGGCTGTGGCCCGACCAGCTGCGCCACTGTGTCGCCCATCTTGGGACCCTACAAACGAGAGAAGACCATCGACCTCCCACCAGTCTAAGTAAGTACATTCAACCTTTAACTCTGTTTCCTGTTGTTTCCTTGATGTTCTACTTGTCCAAACTCTACCTAGTTCAGCCTTAGACACCCCCTTAAATGTATTTGTCAATGTCTGTTTGAAATCCCAGTACAGCACAGGAATAGGCAGTCTGAAGAAGGGTCTCGACCCTTCTCATTGAAACATCTCATTGAAGTATCTCATTGAAACATATAAGATTGTTAAGGGCTTGGACGCGCTAGAGGCAGGAAACATGTTCCCGATGTTTGGGGGGAGTCCAGAACCAGGGGCCACACAGTTTAAGAATAAGGAGTAAGCCATTTAGAACGGAGACGAGGAAACACTTTTTCTCACAGAGAGTGGTGAGTCTGTGGAATTCTCTGCCTCAGAGGGCGGTGGAGGCAGGTTCTCTGGATGTTTTCAAGAGAGAGCTGGATAGGGCTCTTAAAGATAGCGGAGTCAGGGGATATGGGGAGAAGGCAGGAACGGGGTACTGGTTGGGGATGATCAGCCATGATCACATTGAATGGCGGTGCTGGCTCGAAGGGCCGAATGGCCTACTCCTGCACCTATTGTCTACTGTCTATCGACCCGAAACGTCACCCACTCCTTCTCTCCAGCGATGCTGCCTGTCCCGCTGAGTGACTCCAGCTTTTTGTGTCTATCTTCACAGGAGCAGACCCTTTGGCCCATAATGTCTGTGCTGAACGTGATGTCAAGTTAATTGGGCGGCACGGTGGTGCAGCGGTAGAGTTGCTGCCTCACAGCGCCAGAGACCCGGGTTCCATCCTGACCACGGGTGCTGTCTGTACGTTCTCCCCGTGACCTGCGTGGGTTTTCTCCGGGAAGCTCTGGTTTCCTTCCACATTCCAAAGACGTACAGGTTTGTCTGCGAATTGCCTCGGTGTAAATGTAACGTTGTCCCTCGTGTGTGTGGGTATGGTGTGTAGACGCGCAGATGATTGTTGGTCGGCATGGACTCGGCGGGCCGAAGGGCCTCATTCCGCGCTGTATTTTTTTAGTTTCGTTTAGAGATACAGCGCGGAAACAGGCCCTTCGGCCCTCCGAGACCGCGCTGAACAGCGGCCCCCGCACACTAACACTATCCTACATTCACCCGCTAAACATTCTCTAGACTAAACTAAATTAAACTTAAATGAATCTCCTCTGTTTGCAGGTGATCCATATCCCTCTGCCCCCTTGCCATCCATGTGCCCGTCTAAAACTCTCTCAAATGGCACTGGGATAGAAACATCGAAACATAGGCAATAGGTGCAGGAGTAGGCCATTTAGCCCTTCGAGCCTGCACCGCCATTCAATGTGATCATGGCTGATCATCCAGAATCAGTACCCCGTTCCTGCCTTCTCCCCATACCCCTTGATTCCTTGAGCCCTAAGAGCCGAATCTAGCTCTCTCTTGAAAACAACCAGTGAATTAGCCTCCACTGGCTTCTGTGGCAGAGAATCCCACAGCATAACTGCATATATATCAGCTCTTCTTCTTGCGAATGAAACATAAACCAAAGGAATAGTTAGATCTCAAGCCGGGTGTTGAGCAGCCAGGTTGTTGTCTCTGTTGGCGTCAATGTCTGCCAGGCCCTGACACAGCTCCATTTGGTGGGTGGTAGAGCGGGCACCCAGAGATGACATGGTTGGCTGCCTGTTGTTCTGCTCCGCATTCACAGGCTGGGCTCTGGCGGAGCCCCCATCTATCTCCACACGCTGGCGTTGAAACGCCCAACTCCAGTACCAAGTCTGTTGAGCTTCACCCATGCTCCACTGGGGAGGTCAGACCCTGGACAGCTTTTATCTGCTAATACACTTCATCCTTCTTTCATTCTGGACATTCTGGCTCCTGGACATGTTACTTTGATCTGGTATTTTGTTGGTTCACCTGCTTGATCAATGGTGTTTTATCATTAATGTTTTATTATTATTAATGTTTAGTGTTTTCTGAGTCAGTCGTAACTGTCACTGTATGTGTCATGTTGTTACTTGTGGGCGGAGCACCAAGGCAAATTCCTTGTATGTGAATACTTGGCCAATAAACTTACTTACTTACTTACTTATTGGCATCCCTATTACTTTCCTAAAATATAATTGGAGATGGGGCAAGATTAGAAATGCCAGGCATTTGTGGCTCCTGGACATGTTACTGATTAACTAGTTTTTCCTGTACAACAAGTTCTGGGCTATAATCTCTCTCTGTGACTTTCTAAGCTGATGTAACAGCATTCATTCTCGCTCGGTGTTGACTACATAAAGCGTGTAATTTTCAGACTGCACGATTTTCTACATTCTATCTGCAATGATCGGGATGCGTCACAGCTTGTCCGGGAGACAGCTCCATCCAAGACTGCGAGGAATCACAGCCAATTGCGGACGCAGCCCAGACCGTCACGCAAGCCAGCCTCTCTTCCGTTGACTCCATTTGTACGATCTGCACGGTGGCGCCGCGTTAGAGTTGCTGCCTCGCAGCGCCAGAGACCCGGGTTCGATCCCGACTGTCTGTGCGGAGTTTGTGCGTTCTCCCCGTGACCCGCGTGGGTTTCCTCCGAGATCTTCGGTTTCCTCCCACACTCCGAAGACGTGCAGGTAGGTAGGTAAATTGGCTTGGTAAACATTGTCCTTAGTGTGTGTGTAGGATAGTGTTAATATGCGGGTATCGCTGGTCAGCGCAGACTCGGTGGGGCGAAGGGCCTGTTTCCGCGCTGTATCTCTGAACTAAACTAAACTGAACCTCACGCAGCCTCGGCAAGGCCAGCAGCATAATCAAGGATGAGTCGCACCCCGGCCACTCCCTCTTCTCCCCTCTCCCATCGGGCAAAAGGTACAGAAGTGTGAAAACGCACACCTCCAGATTCAGGGACAGTTTCTTCCCAGCTGTTATCAGGCCACTGAACCATCCTACCACAACCAGGGAGCAGTGCTGAACTAGTATCTACCTCATTGGAGACCCTCGGACTATCTTTGATCGGACTTTGCTGGCTTTACCTTGCACTAAACATTATTTCCTTATCATGTATCTCGATTGTAATCATGTATTGTCTTTCTGCTGACTGGTTAGCACGCAACAAAAGCTTTTCCCTGTACCTCCGCACACGTGGCCATAAACTGGGACCATCACGCCCTTGTTACAACCAGATGGCTGGCTCCACAGCTGGAGTCAGTATCTAGTCCTGTGTCAGGCAGAGACCCCCAATAACGTAGTCACTGGCGCATCCTTCCAGTTTTGAGTCCAGAGTGTCTTTTTATTGTCATGTGGCCCGTAATGGAACAATGAAATTCTTACTTGCGGCAGCACAACAGAAATGTAAACACAATACTCTGTAAACACCGTCGTGAACAAGAGTCTGAACAAGGGTTCCCACCTGAGTCACTGCAGGCTTAAACCAATATCTGCAGTTCCTTCCTACACAATGTTCAGTATTTATATATATATATAGATGTATACACACACGCGCACACACACACACACACACGTGCACGCACACACACACACACACACACGCACACACACACACATACCTATATGCACACACACACACGCACACACACACGCACACACACACGCGCACGCACACACGC
This sequence comes from Malacoraja senta, assembly GCA_038087875.1. Classification (NCBI taxonomy): domain Eukaryota; kingdom Metazoa; phylum Chordata; class Chondrichthyes; order Rajiformes; family Rajidae; genus Malacoraja; species Malacoraja senta. Next base: position 3,152,247 of record CM075980.1, on the reverse strand, counting down.
GCACACACACACACGCACACGCACACACGCACACACACACACACCTATATACACACACACACACACGCACACACACACATACCTATATACACACACACACACACGCACACACACACATACATACCTATATACACACACACACACACGCACACACACACACATACCTATATACACACATACACACACACACACACACACACACATACACACACACACACATACCTATATACACACATACACACACACACACACACACATACCTATATACGCACACACACACACACACACACACACACACACACACACACACACACATACCTATATACGCACATACACACACACACACACACACACACACACACACACACACACACACACACACACACACACACACACACACACATACCCATATACACACATGCACACACACACGCACACACACACACACACACACACATACCCATATACACACATGCACACACACGCACGCACGCACACACACACACACACACACACACACACACACACACACACACACACACACACACACACACACACACACACACACACACACACATACCTATATACACACATGCACACACACGCACACACACACACACACACACACACACACACACACACACACACACACACACACACACACACCACATACCCATATACACACATGCACACACACACGCACACACACACACACACACACACACACACACACACACACACACACACACACACACACACACACACACACACACACACACATACCCATATACACACATGCACACACACACGCACACACACACACACACACACACACACACACACACACACACACACACACACACACACACACACACACACACACACACACATACCTATATACACACATGCACACACACACACACGCACACACACACACACACACACACACACACACACACACACACACACACACACACACACACACACACACACACACACACACACACACACACATACCTATATACACACATACACACACACACACACACACACGCACATAATAATAATAATAATAATAAACTTTATTTCGGACTCAAGGTCCAGACAAGGGACAACATTACATAAAAATACATTGCATATTAAAAACATCATAAAGTACATATAAAATCTTAGTATATCACTTATAAAAGCATCATAAATTATATATTAAAAAAAACACAATACATGAATTAAAATCCAGAATAAAAGAATGATCAATGTCCTACAATGAGACAATGATACCAGTGTCTCCACAAGTGGGATTGGTAGTATGTAGTGCTAAACCGTATGTTTGACAAGGCCACAATAATCACATTTTTAGAGTCATTTATCCTGCAGATTCTTCTTCTGTCGTGTGGCGTGCACAGCCTAAAGTTGTAGGACAACTTGTTCTGTTTGATCTTCCGTTTGTGCACGTCGAGTTGATTGCATTAGTCGACACAGGGCGGACCACGTGAAGGTTGCAATCTCCCACCCCATCCTGCAGATGAATTGATACGACACGATACGATAATACTTTATTGTCAGAGCAAGTCTGAAATTTGTTTTGCATCCCAGCAGCTCCATTTACAGCATCACAGAAAAGACGAAAGAGACGAGAGAAGACAAGCATCAAGACAGGACCCAAAAATACATACATTCAACATAACATGACAATAACAGAAGACAACATTTGAGGCCCATCAGCGTGCATTTGATCTGGGATTAAGCGGCGTATTTAGTTCGAGCATTGACTGGTGCACGAAAGAGTGCTTCAGTCTAACCTTATTACATTTTGGAACCCTATATCTCCGGTTTGACGGTAACAAATTGTACTCACTGTTCAGAACGTGGTTGGGGTCAGAAGAAATGTTGTTGGCCATCCTTAGTATGTTTTTATGGTAGGATGATTCATACAATTTCTGAAGTGGTTGACCGACAATCTTCGAGCGGATGTTTAATTGTTGGAACAGTTTTGATTTTGAAGTAGCAGACAAACCCTTGTACCATGTAGTGTAAAACACTCATTATCACAGCGGTAAAAAATAACAAAAGGATTTGTCTATTTGCTCCGAAAGATCTAAGTCGGTGGAGAAACCAGATTCTTTGTTTTGTCTTATTGCAAATCTTATCAATGTGGTCATTCCATGATAACTGGTGATATATCGTTACCCCCAAGTATTTAAATGAATATACCTGCTTGATTTTTTCATAATGGATAACAAGAAACATTATGAGTCAGATGGTGAGCCAAATACAATCTCTTCCGTTTTCTTTGTGTTAAGGGCCGGTCCCACCAGCATGCGACTGCATGCGGCGAGCGCGGCCAAACCGGAAGCGGGGGCCGCGCGGAGGTCGAGTGAGTGACGTGAAGTTCGAGCGAGGTCCGCGGGAAGTTCGCGCGTGACGTACGGCGTCAAGACGCTGCGTGAGGCGTCGAGACGCTGCGCACGCCCGTCGAGACGCTGCGTACGGCGTCGAGGCGGCTGCGGGCCGGCAGGCCTTTGCCGCGCGGAATTTTTGTTCGGTGTCAGTTTTTCGGAGCCCCGCGCGATGTCGGGACCAGCTCCGGCGATCGAAGTG
>CM075980.1:3129646-3144646 GCA_038087875.1 Malacoraja senta | reverse complement strand
CTCTTTGGAGTGTGGGATGAATCCAGAGAACCCGGAGAAAAACCACGCGGTCACGGGGAGAACGTACAAACTCCGTACAGACAGCACCCGTGGTCAGGATCGAACCCGGGTCTCTCGCGCTGTGAGGCAGCAACTCTACCGCTGTGCCACCGCGCCACCTGTCGGAGTCTTACAGCGTGGACCTACAGGCCCTTCGGCCCAACTTGCCCATGCCGACCAACATTTCCCATCTACACCAGTCCCACCTGCCTGCGTTTGGCCCATATCCCTCCAAAGCTGTCCTATCCATGTACCTGTCTATAACTGCTTCTTAAACATTGCGATACTCCCAGCCTCAACTACCTCCTCTGGCAGCTCGTTCCATACACCCACCACCCTTTGTGTGAAAAAGTTACCTGTCAGATTCCTATTAAATCGTTTCCCCTTCACCTTGAATCTATGTCCTCTGGTCCTCAATTCCCTACTCTGGGGCAAGAGACTCTGTGCGTCTACCCGAACTACTCCTCTCAGGATTTATACACCTCTATAAGATCACCCCTCATCCTCCTGCGCTCCAAGGAATAGAGACCCAGCCTGCTCAACCTCTCCCTGTAGCTCACACCCTCTAGTCCTGGCAACATTCTCATACATCTTCTCTGTACCCTTTCCAGGTTGACAACATCTTTCCTATAACCTTAAAATCTTTGACCTTGATCTCCTCCAATGTTTTCTTTTAACCTCCCGACGCTGTCTCTGTCTCTCTGTAAAACGCCTTCTGTGGACATCGAAACATAGAAATAGGTGCCAGGAGTAGGCCATTCAGCCCTTCGAGCCAGCACCGTCATTCAATGATGATCATGGCTGATCATCTAAATCAGTACCCCGTTCCTGTTTTCTCCCCATATCCTTGATTCCGTTAGCCCAAGAGCTCTATCCAACTCTCTCTTGAAACATCCAGTGAATTGGCCTCCACTGCCTTCTGTGGCAGAGAATTCCACAGATTCACAACTGAAAATGTATTCCTCATCTCTGTTCTAAATGGCCCACCCCTTATTCTTTAACTGACTCTGGACTCCCCAACATGGGGAACATTTTTCCTGCATCTAGCCTGTCCGATCCCTTAAGCATTTTATATGTTTCTATCAGATACCCTCTCATCCTTCTAAATTCCAGTGACTGCATGCCCAGTCGACCTGATCTTTCATCATATGTCAGTCCCGCCATCCCGGGAATTAACCTGGTGAACCTGTGGTGTACCATCCACCCTGCTTTAAATCTTCCCAGTATAATATATATATATTTCTCTCTCTCTCTCTCTCTCTCTCTCTCTCTCTCTTCTCTCTCTCTCTCTCTCTCTCTCTCTCTCTCTCTCTCTCTCTCTCTCTCTCTCTCTCTCTCTCTCTCTCTCTCTCTCTCTCTCTCTCTCTCTCTCTCTCTCTCTCTCTCTCTCTCTCTCTCTCTCTCTCTCTCTCTCTCTCTCTCTCTCTCTCTCTCTCTCTCTCTCTCTCTTTCTCTCTTTCTCTCTCTCTCTTTCTCTCTCTCTTTCTCTCTCTCTTTCTCTCTCTCTTTCTCTCTCTCTCTCTCTCTCTCTTTCTCTCTCTCTCTCTCTCTCTCTTTCTCTCTCTCTATCTCTCTCTCTCTCTCTGTCTCTCTCTCTCTCTCTCTCTCTCTCTCTCTCTCTCTCTCTCTCTCTCTCTCTTTCTCTCTCTCTCTCTCTCTCTCTCTCTCTTTCTCTCTCTCTCTCTCTCTTTCTTTCTCTCTCTTTCTCTCTCTCGCTCTTCTCTCTCTCTCTCTCTCTCTCTCTCTCTCTTTCTCTCTCTCTCTCTCTCTCTCTCTCTCTCTCTCTCTCCCTCCTCTCTCTTTCTCTCTCTCTCGTTCTCCATCTCTCCCCCTCTCTCTCTCTCTCTCTAATATATCCTTCACACTGACGTAACTGTATCCGGAGTGACACAGAGAGAGAGAGAGAGAGAGAGAGAGAGACTGAGAGCAGCGGCCGGACAAAAGGAACCGAGAGGTGGGGAGGAAAAACCAAGGACCAAACCAGGCAGGTACAGCCCTCTCTCTCCCCCCCCCTCCCTCTCTCCCCCTCCCTCTCCCTACCCCCCTCCCTAGGGGAGCGCACCCCCTCCACAAGGTCCATCGTTGCGTTTGCTTTGCTCCCTCGCCTGACAGCCCCCGGAGCTATTCCCCACTCAGCTGGGTTTTTGCAAACACCTGGCCTTGGAGAAAATCGTCTACCGCCCGAGGATGAAATGATGAAATGGGTGGATTAACGACAGGGAGACAGACCATTCATTTATTCCGGGGGTTGCTATCCTGAATTCTGTTTGTTTATCCAAATGCAAACCTGCTGTGTCTTTGTTAGTTGTTGTTGTTGTTGCTGCTACATTAAGATGATCCGTGCATTTAAAACTGTGTGTGTGTGTGTGTTTTTTTTTTTAATAATCCCGTTATAATTTTTTTTGCCCTTGTCCCCGAGTCTAGGTTTTAAAAACAAAAACAAAAATCCCTGCGGTGTGACCTTTGGATGTGATTATTATATAAGGGTGGATACACCCAGATGGTGTCACTGAAGGGCAAACAATGTGGCGGAGGAACTCAGTCACAGGGTCAGGCAGGCAGGCAGGCAGGCAGCATCTCCGGACATGATGCAGCTCAGCAGGAAAGGGCAGATGGAGGATTGTACCAAAGGATAGACACACGGAATGGCTGGAGTAACCCGCGCGGGTCAAGGCAGCAGCATCTCTGGAGGAAACCGATAGACGTTGAAACGTTACCTATCCATGTTCTCCAGAGATGCTGCCTGGCCCACTGGGTGGGTTAATCAACTCCAGCACTTGGCATTTCTGGAGAACGTTGGTAGGTGACGTTTCGGGTCGTAGAAGCATAGAAGCATAGAAACATAGGTGCAGGAGGAGGCCATTCGGCCCTTCAAGCCAGCACCGCCATTCATTGCGATCATTTCCTTCGCTCCATATAGATGCTGCTGCACCCGCTGAGTTTCTCCAGCACTTTTGTCTACCTTCATTGCGATCATGGCTGATCGTCCCCAGTCAATAACCCGTGCCTGCCTTCTCCCCAAATCCCTTGACTCCACTAGCCCCTAGAGCTCTATCTAACTCTCTCTTAAATCCATCCAGTGATTTGGCCTCCACTGCCCTCTGTGGCAGGGAATTCCACAAATTCACAACTCTCTGGGTGAAAAAGTTTATTTTCTCACCTCAGTCCTAAATGACCTCCCCTTTATTCTAAGACTGTGGCCCCTGGTTCTGGACTCGCCCCAACATTGGGAACATTTTTCCTGCATCTAGCCTGTCCAGTCCTTTTATAATTTTATATGTTTCTATAAGATCCCCCCCTCATCCTTCTAAACTCCAGTGAATACAAGCCTAGTCTTTTCAATCTTTCCTCATATGACAGCCCCGCCATCCCAGGGATCAATCTCGTGAACCTACGCTGCACTGCCTCAATCACAAAACTGTACACAATACTCCAGATGTGGTCTTACCAGAGCCCTATACAACGGCAGCAGAAGTCGAGACCCTTCTTCAGACTGATTGTGTAGGTGAGGGGAGGGGAGGGAAGGGGGAGAAGAAAGCTGGGAGAAACAAGACAAAGTGTGACAGGTATTAGGTCAACACGGGGGGGGGGGGGTTGTTGATATGTAGAAGTGAAGCCTGAACCATTGAAGTGGTCTCCATCTGAAACGTCACCTACCCACGTTCTCCACAGATGCTGCCTGTCCCGCTGAGTTACTCCAGCATTCTGTACCTATCTTCGGTCTTGCATTCATTGTCTGGTTATGTGTGTTATTATTTCCAAAGCGTATCGGTTTCGACAGCTTTATCAGTTCTGAGCTCAGGTTCCATGTGGCGATGTCCTCTAACTCCCCATATAAGACAGACACAAAACGCTGGAGTAACTCAGCGGGACAGGCAGCATCTCTGGAGAGAAGGAACGGGAGACGTTTCGGGCCGAGACCCTTCTTCTGACCTCGACCTGAAACGTCACCCGTTCCTTCTCTCCAGTTCCTTCTCTCCAGAGATGCTGCCTGACCCGCTGAATTACTCCAGCGCTTTGTGTCTATCTTCGGTGTAAACCAGCATCTGCAGTTCCTTTCTTACACAGTGTACAGATGCAGGATAAAAGGAATTACATGGATATCATTTAGTGCAAGATAAAATCCGATCAAAGATAGTCCAAGGGTCTCCAATGAGGTAGATAGTAGCTCAGGTCTGACAATAGACAATAGGTGTAGGCCATTCGGCCCTTCGAGCCAGCACCGCCATTCAATGTGATCATGGCTGATCATCCACAATCAGTACCCCCCGTTCCTGCCTTCTCCCCATATCCCCTGACTCCGCTATCTTTAAGAGCCCTATCTAGCTCTCTCTTGAAAGTATCCAGAGAACCGGCCTCCACCGTCGGTTAAGGCAGGGAATTCCACAGACTCACAACTCTCTGTGTGAAAAACTGCTCTCTAGTTGTTGGTAGAATGGTTCAAATTGCCTGATAACAGCTGGGAAGAAACTGTCTTGAAAACTGGAGGTTTTAAACCAGCATCTGCAGTTCCTTCCTCCAACACTGGGACCCCATCTGTCTGAAGAAGGCTCCCGACCCGAAATGTCACCTTCAGTTTCAGTTCAGTTTATTGCCACGTGTACCGAGGTAGAGTGAAAAGCTTTTGTTGCGTGCTATCCAGCCAGCGGAAAGACAAGACATGATTACAATCGAGCCGTCCACAGTGTACAGATACAGGACAAGGGAATAACGTTTAGTGCAAGGTAAAGTCAGTGAAGTCCAATCAAGGATAGTCCAAGGGTCACCAATGAGGGTCAGCCCTACTCTCCGGTTGTGGTTACCCATCCAGAGAAGTTGCCTGACTTGCCGAGTTACTCCATCACTTTGTGTCTTTCCTTGATAAACCGGCATCTGCAGTTCCTTGTTTTTTAGATTGGAGGGTAATTGGCTGCGAGGGGGGGTTGGAGAAAGTTGGATTGTTTTCTCCGGCATCTGTTCCAGCATGGGCATTGTGGGCTGAAGGGCCTGTCCCTGTGCTCGACCGTTCCATGTCTCTACCCTGGCTGTTCCAGTGCAGTTACAACACTGATAAACCCCGCCGACAATGCCCGGAGATCGCCCGGATTGGTTCTAGAGCATAGAACAGTACAGCACAAGAACAGGCCCTTCGGCCCACAATGTCTCTGCTACGCAGTGTGAAGTGTGGAAACGCACGCACACCTTCAGATCCAGGGACAGTTTCCTCCCAGCAGTCGTCAGGCAACTGAACCATCCCACCACAACCAGAGAGCAGCGCTGAATTACCATCTACCTCTGTGATGACCCTCGGACTATCATTGATCGGACTTTGCTGGCTTTACCTTGCACTAAACGTTATTCCCTTATCATGTATCTGTACACTGTGATTGGCTCGATTGTAATCATGTATTGTCTCTCTGCTGACTGGATAGCACGCAACAATACACAATACACAATAGACAATAGGTGCAGGAGTAGGCCATTCAGCCCTTCGAGCCAGCACCGCCATTCAATGTGATCATGGCTGATCATCCCCAATCAGTACCCCGTTCCTGCCTTCTCCCCATATCCCCTGACTCCGCTATCTTTAAGAGCCCTATCTAGCTCTCTCTTGAAAGCATCCAGAGAACCCGCCTCCACCGCCCTCTGAGGCAGAGAATTCTCACAGACTCACAACTCCTGCCTTCTCCCCATATCCCCTGACTCCGCTATCTTTAAGAGCCCTATCCAGCTCTCTCTCGAAAGCATCCAGAGAACCTGCCTCCACCGCCCTCTGAGGCGGAGAATTCCACAGACTCACCACTCTCTGTGAGAAAAAGTGTTTCCTCGTCTCCGTTCTAAATGGCTTACCCCTTATTCTGAAACTGTGGCCCCCGGTTCTGGACTCCCCCAACGTCGGGAACATGTTTCCTGCTTCGAGCAACAAAAAGTCTTTCACTGTACCTCGGTACACGTGACAATAAACTGGACTAACTAATGATGCCAAAACCAAGTCATAACTGTCTGTACATAATCCGTATCCCTCTGTTCCCTGCATATCCACACACCCATCCACAAGTCCCTCAAGCACTACTATCGTATCATCACTGTCACTAAATCTTGGAACTCTTTCCCCTACACAGTGCTTGTTAGGCCAGGATTTCCATTTGCACAGAACGCCGTGGAGGCCAAGTCAATGGATATTTTTAAGGCGGAGATTGGCAGATTCTTGATTAGTTACGGGTGTCAGGGGTTATGGGGAGAAGGCAGGAGAGGGCGTGATAGATTTAGTATTTTAGCTTAAAGAGACAGCGTGGGAACAGGCCCTTCGGCCCACCGGGTCCGCGCCGACCAGCGATCCCCGCACGCCGACTCTATCCTACACACACTGGGGACAATTTACAATTTTACCAAGCCAATTAGCCTGGATTGGTTAGCACGGGTGTCAGGAGTTCTAGAGAGAAGGCAGGTGAATGGGGTTGAGAGGGAGGGATAGATCAGCCATGATTGAATGGCAGAGTAGACTTGATGGGCCGAATGGCCTTTATTCTGCTCCTAAAACGTATGGACAGCAACAGAGGAGTTCCTCCACCAGAAGGACTAAAGCAGAACAGGAAGGCAACTCACCAGCATCTCACCAATGACTATCAAGCTGTAGTTTAGTGCAGTTCAGAGATACAGCGCGGAAACAGGCCCTTCGGCCCACCGAGTCCGTGCCGACCAGCGATCCCCGCGCACTAACACTATCCTACACACACTAGGGACAGTCTACAATTGTACCAAAGCCATTTAACCTACAAACCTCCACGTGTTTGGAGCGCGGGAGGAAACCGCAGCACCCAGAGAAAAGCCACGGGGAGAACGTGCAAACTCCGTACAGACAGCACCCGTGGTCAGGATGGAACCCGGGTCTGTGGAGCTGTGAGGCAGCAACTCTACCGCTGCGCCCATTAGGAGTAGAGAATAAATACTGGCCTTGCCAGTGATGTTCATATTCCAACCAACGAATAAATAAGAAGGGAACTAACATTGGCTGGAACCTTTCCAGCGATAGGGGGACAAGGTTTTCTCCGTCACTTGCGTGCGTGTTAGTAGCCTGAGACCAGAATTTTATTTTGGAGATTTCAGTTTTTTGTTTGGAAATACAGCGCGGAAACAGGCCCTTCGGCCCACCAAGTCCGCACCGTCCAGCGACCCCCGCACACCAACGCTGTCCTGCACACACTAGGGATCATTTTACCAAGCCATTTAGCCTACAAACCTGGTTATCTTTGGAGTGTGGGAGGAAACCGGAGAAAGCCCACGCGGTCGTGGGGAAAACGTACAAAAATCCATACAGACAGCACCCGTAGCCAGGATCGAACCGGGGTCTCTGGCGCCGCGAGGCAGCAACTCTACCGCTGGGCCACCGTGAAGGCATTCCTTTCCTGAACGTTGTGATTCATACGAATTGATTTTTTTCATCCAAGTTGAGAAGAGCAACATTTAAAGGGACGCTGCCTTGACTCGCTGAGTTACTCCAGCACTTTGTGTCTTTTGTAGGAAGGAACCGCAGATGCTGGTTTACTGTCGACACAAGATAGACACAAAATGCTGGAGTAAAGGGCCCTGTCCCACTGTACGAGGTAATTCAAGAGCTCTCCCGAGTTTCCCCTGATTCGAACTCGGAGATTTACGGTAATGGCCGCTCGTCGGTACTCGGGCTCTCGTGGACATTTTTCAACACGTTGAAAAATCTTCACGAGTCTTCACGAGCTTACCGCGTTTCCCGAGTACCTGCCGTTAGCGTTACGAGCCGCTAAGAGACGTCCCCGAGCTCCGACGTACCCGCTACGTACATTCTACGTGCTTACCACGAGTTTGATTTCTTTTTTTAAACTCGGGAGAGCTCTTGGGTAAACTCGTACAGTGGGACAGGCCCTTAACTCAGCGGGACAGGCAGCATCTCTGGGTCTGAAGAAGGGTCTCGACCATTCCTTCTCTCCAGAGACGCTGCCTGTCCCGCTGAGTTACTCCAGCATTTTGTGTCAACCTTCAGTGTAGACCAGCACTTGCAGTTCCTGCTTAAACATTTGAAGGAGATGTGCGGGGCAGAATCTTTTACTCTATGGCTCCACGAGTCAGATGGCACCCAACCTCCCCCTCCCCAGCTACCTTCACCTGCAACCGCAGAAGAAGCAACACCTGTCCCTATACCTCCTCCACGACTCTGTCCTGGGACCTCGACTCTGTCCAGGGACCCCGACAGTCCTTTCAGGTCAGGCTGAGGTTCACTTGCACCTCCTCCAACCTCATCGACTGTATCCGTTATTCAAGATGTGGACTCTTGTACATCGGCGAGACCAAACGCAGACTGGGCGATCGTTTCGAGGAACACCTTCGCTCAGCCCGCCTGAACCAACCTGATCTCCTGGTTGCTGGACACTTTAATTCTCCGTCCCATTCCCACACTGATCTTTCTGTCCTCGGCCTCCTCCGTTGTCAGAGTGAGGCTAAACGCAAATTGGAGGAACAGCATCTCATATTTCACTTGGGCAGCTTACAGCCCAGTGGTATGAATATTGATTTCTCTCACTTCAGGTAGCCCCGGCATTCCCTCTCTCTCTCCATCCCTCCCCCACCCAAGTCACACCAGCTTCTCGTTCTCACCCAACAAACAACCAACAATGGCCTGTTTCCTTTATCATCGTTACGTTTTTGCGTATCTTTCATTCGTTGTTCTTTATCTCTCCACATCACCGTCTATATCTCTCGATTCCATTATCCCTAACCAGTCTGAAGAAGGGTCTCGACCCGAAACGTCACCCATTCCTTCTCTCCAGAGATGCTGCCTGTCCCGCTGAGTTACCCCAGCTTTTTGTGTCTGTCTTCGTCATTGGGGAGGAAGTTGCTTTAAAGTCTGCAACTTGGAAGCTAACTTTTATTTTCTCTTCCCAGTTGTGGTGAAGGTTCTTCCACCTGAGATGCTAACTCCCTTCCCCTCTCCACAGATGCTGCCTGACCCACTGTGTATTGTCTGCACTTTTATTTCGGAATTGCAGCATCTGCCGGTTGTCGGCCTTCAACCAGTTCCCAATCCAATTCCGAGTTTAATATTGTGAGCCCGTTCCAGTCCAAGGCGAGTATCTTAGGGGGAAGCTTTTCATCCACATAAAAAAATAGATGGAGTGCCGTGAACTCAATGTGAACTGGTCATTTCATTGTACATGACAATAATCTAATCTAATCTAATCCAATCTACCCGTTAGGTCTGAGGTAAATTCAATAAAGGGTTTGAAGAAGTCTCCCGACACAAAACATCACCTATTCATTTCCTGTAGAGACGCTGCCGGACCCGCTGATTTTAATTGAGTTTATCGGGCTTTATCTTGCACTAAACATTATTCCCTTTATCCTGTATCTGTACACTGTGGACGGTTTGGATTGTAATCCTGCATAGTCTTTCCGCTGACTGGATAGAACGCAACAAAAAGCTTTTCACTGTCCCTCAGCATACGAGACAATAAACGAAAACTAAACTCCAGCGCTTAAGAAGGAACTGCAGATGCTGGAAAATCGAAGGTAGACAAAAGTGCCGGAGAAACTCAGCGGGTGCAGCAGCGTCTATGGAGCGAAGGAAATAGGCAACGTTTCCTTCGCTCCATAGCCGCTGCTGCACCCGCTGAGTTTCTCCGGCACTGTTGTCTACCTAAACTCCAGCGCTTTGTGTTCCTTAGTTCTCTGTAATACAGGACTTTAGTCTGAAGAAGGGTCTCGACCCGAAACATTCACTCGTTCCTTCTCTCCAGAGATGCTGCCTGTCCCGCTGAGTTGCTCCAGTAAATTTTGTGTCTATAGTTTAGTTTAGTTGAGGATAGACACAAAGTGCTGGAGTAACTCAGCGGGACAGGCAGCGTCTCTGGAGAGACGGAACGGATGACGCTTCGGGTCGAGACCCTTCTTCGGACTCTTTAGTTTAGTTTCGTTGAGTTGAGTTTAGAGAGACAGCGCGGAAACAGGGCCCCTTCGGCCCACCGCCCGCACTGACCTGCGATCCCCGCACACTAACCCTATCCTGCACAAACCAGGGACAATTCACAATTTTACCAAGCCAATTAGTCAATTGTACGTCTTTGGAGTGTGGGAGGAAACCGGAGCGCCCGGTGAAGACCCACGCGGGTCACGGGGAGAACGTACAAACTCCATACAGACAGCGCCCCTGCAGGAAAATGGGATTAGGAGGCAGAGATCAGTCACGATTGAATGGCGGAGTAGACTCGATGGGCCGAATGGCCTAATTCTACTCCTATAACGTGAACTTGTTACATCTGTTCAGGATTCAGTGGGTAGCGGTAATGACAACAGCAGCAGTGAGGTGTGAGGAGGCTTTGATCTTGGTATTAATACCTTGTCTTTATCTATATTGTGCGGTGGCCTCCATTAAAATAGACATCAAGATTATTTTCCGAATGACTTTGCATTTCCTATGAATCGATAGGATTTTTATGAATCGACACCTCTTTTCCATAGTTCCAACAAAAAGCAGCCTCCCACATCGAATCTTATCACGTTTATTTGCCTACAGTCAAAACAGGTACACCCAACAGCAACCGATGGAGAATTATTGCTAGCCGTCTATTGTGCGCAGTATTTAGTTTAGAGTTGAGAGACACAGCACGACCACAGGCCCTTCGGCCCAACCGAGTCGGCGTCGACCAGCGATCCCCGCACACCAACACTGCCCTACGCACATTAGGGACAATTTACAATGATACCAAGCCAGCTAACCGACAAAGTTGTACGTCTTTGGAGTGCGGGAGGAAACTGGATCTCCCGGAGAAGATCAAGTTCAAGAGAGTTTATTGTCATGTGTCCCTGATAGGACAATGAAATTCTTGCTTTGCTTCAGCACAACAGAACATAGTAGGCATTGACTACAAGGCATTCTATAAATATACACACACATGAATCAATATACTGATAAAGTGCAAATAACAGTTAATTGGCAAATAAAGTTCAGTGTTTTGTCCGAGCCAGGTTTAATAGCCTGATGGCTGTGGGGAAGTGGCTATTCCTGAACACGCAGGTCACGGGAGAACGTACAAACTCCATACAGACAGCACCCGTAGTCAGGATGGAACCCGGGTCTCTGGCGCTGTGAGGCAGCAACTCTACCGCTGCGCCACCGTACCGTCCTTCGTGGGGTATTTGTGGAGGATTTCTCTGTGTGTACTGTTCCCAATGACTTCACGGTTTGGCTGCTGTATCCTCCCAAGTGAACTCTCACAACTAGCTGTGAACTGGTAGAGCACCGTCCAGGCACCCGCCACCCTCCGTGTAAAAACCTGTAACGTATACCTCCTTTAAACTTTTCCCCCCCCCACTCTTGAAGCTACGCGCTCTAATGACATTTCCACTCTGGGAGGAACGCTTCTGGGCGCCACCGCGCGTGGCGCAGCGGTGGAGTTGCTGCCTCACAGCGCCAGAGACCCGGGTTCGATCCTGACTCCGGGTGCTGCCTGTATGGAGTTTTCCACGTTCTCCCCGTGACCCGCGTGGGGTTTCCTCCGGTTTCCACCGACATTCCAAAGAGACGCGCCGATTCGCGGGTTAATTGGCTTCTGTTAATTGATCCTGGTGCGTGTGGGGGCGGGAAAGGGGGATAACGCCAGACTTCTTCTCATCGAGTCCACATCATAAGATTAGAAATTGTTCCGGCAGAGCTGGACACACATTCTCGGCATCTGCGCACTACAATGGCGCCTTGCGCCTCTTGTCGCTTCTTGTGCATGGTGGTGGAAAGATTGGTGGAAACAGGGGGCCGCGACGTGAACGCTCTTTCCTTGACCCCAGCACAGGACGAGTGTACGGGAGATCTTTGGTCAGCACCTACTCGGTGGGCCGAAGGGCCTATTTCCACACTGTAACGGAACCACACTAAACTAAACTAAACTGAACTGAACTGAATTAAATGAAACAAAAAAGCTTACAGATAGAAAAGATGTATTGGGTTATGGGCCAAATGTGGGCAGGTTGGATTTGTGTAGCAGGGGCTCCGTGGGTAGCATGGACAAGTTGGGCCAAAGGGCCTGTTTCCATGGTGCATAACTCTCTGACCATGTTGCAGAGAAGATGATCGTTCTGGAGAACAGCACCTCGTATTTCGCCTGGGTAGTTTACACCCCAGCGGGATCAACATTGACTTCTCTAACTTCAGATAGCCCTTGCTTTCCCTCTCTCTCCATCCCCTTCCCCTTCCCACTTCTCCCAGTAGTCTTACTGTCTCCGACTACATTCTAACGTTGTCCCGCCCCCTCCCCTGACATCAGTCTGAAGAAGGGTCTTGACCCGAAACGTCGCCCATTCCTTCTCTCCAGAGACGCTCCCTCACCCGCTGAGTTACTCCACCATTTTGTGTCTACCTTCGATTTTAGCAGCATCTGCAGTTCTTTCCTACACGAAGATGATCGTTTGTTGACCTGTTTGTTTTCTCCTTTGGTTCGTAGGTCTGGCCAACGCTCGTGTACCAGGGATGAGATACCTGGTCGACAAGATGAAACGCAGATAGGCAAAGGCTCCACCGCCTCCGTTGGCCAGCCCTCTCGGTTTAGTCGGAGACAGCCGCGCGGCAAAGATGGTGAGCCGCTTGCTCAGCCGCCACTCACTGGCGCGCTTTTGCCAGAAGCTGACCAGGGTGAAGACCTTGGAGGAGAACATGATGGAGACGGCCCTGAACCGGTGCCTGTCCACCTTCGACCTCACCATGCTGGGCATCGGCGGCATGGTGGGCTCCGGCCTCTACGTCCTGACCGGCACGGTGGCCAAGGACGTGGCCGGCCCCGCCGTCATCGTCTCCTTCCTCTTTGCCGGCTTCGCCTCGCTGCTGGCCGCCTTCTGCTACGCCGAGTTCGGCTCGCGCGTGCCGAAGACCGGCTCGGCCTACATGTTCACCTACATCTCCGTGGGCGAGTTCTGGGCCTTCCTCATCGGTTGGAACATCATCCTGGAGTACATGATCGGGGGGGCGGCCGTGGCCCGGGCCTGGAGCGGCTACCTGGACGCCATCTTCAGCCACAGGATACGCAACTTCACCGAGACGCACGTCGCCTCGTGGGACGTCCCCTTCCTGGCGCCCAACCCCGACTTCCTGGCCGCGGGGATATTGCTGCTGGCCACCGCCTTCATCACCTGCGGCGCCAAAGTGTCCTCCTGGCTGAACCACGTGTTTGCTGCCGTCAGCCTGGGCATCATCCTCTTCATCCTGGTCTTCGGCTTCGTCCTGGCCGATCCGGCCAACTACGGCCCGGCGCAGGGCGGCTTCGCCCCCTTTGGCTTCTCGGGCATCATGGCTGGCACGGCCACCTGCTTCTTCGCCTTCGTGGGCTTCGACGTGATCGCCGCGTCCAGCGAGGAGGCCCGCGACCCCCAGAGGTCGATCCCCATAGCGACCGGCATCTCCCTGGGCCTGGTCACCGTGGTCTACACCTTGGTGTCGGCCGTCCTCACCCTCATGGTGCCCTGGCACACCCTCAACCCGGACTCGGCCCTGGCCGATGCCTTCTACCGACGGGGTTACTCCTGGGCTGGTTTCATCGTGGCCGTGGGATCCATCTGCGGTAAGTAAGTAAGTAAGTAAGTTCATAGCAAAAGGATTTGAGTATAGGAGCAGGGAGGTTCTACTGCAGTTGTACAGGGTCTTGGTGAGACCACACCTGGGGTATTGCGTACAGTTTTGGTCCCCTAATCTGAGGAAGGACATTCTTGCTATTGAGGGAGTGCAGCGTAGGTTTACAAGGTTAATTCCCGGGATGGCGGGACTGTCATATGCTGAGAGAATGGAGCAGCTGGGCTTGTACACTCTGGAGTTTAGAAGGATGAGAGGGAATCTCATTGAAACATATAAGATTGTTAAGGGCTTGGACACGCTAGAGGCAGGAAACATGTTCCCGATGTTGGGGGAGTCCAGAACCAGGGGGCCACAGTTTAAGAATAAGGAGTAAGCCATTTAGAACGGAGACGAGGAAACACTTTTTCTCACAGAGAGTGGTGAGTCTGTGGAATTCTCTGCCTCAGAGGGCGGTGGAGGCCGGTTCTCTGGATGCTTTCAAGAGAGAGCTAGATAGGGCTCTTAAAAATAGCGGAGTCAGGGGATATGGGGAGAAGGCAGGAACGGGGTACTGATTGGGGATGATCAGCCATGATCACATTGAATGGCTGTGCTGGCTCGAAGGGCCGAATGGCCTACTCCTGCACCTGTTGTCTATTGCCTATTGAATTGTGGACGCAGCCCAGACCCATCACACAAACCGACCTCCCTTCCATTGACTCGATCTACACCTCACGCTGCCTCGGCAAGGCCAGCAGCATCATCAAGGACCAGCCTCACCCCCCGGCCACTCCCTCTTCTCCCCTCTCCCATCAGGCAAGAGGTACAGAAGTGTGAAAACAAACGCACACCTCCAGATTCAGGACAGTTTCTTCCCGGCTGTTATCAGGCAACTGAACCATCCCACCACAACCAGAGAGCGGACCTGAACTACTATCTACCTCGTTGGTGACCCTCGGACCTTGCTGGCTTTACCTTGCACTAAACGTTATTCCCTTATCATGTATCAGTACACTGTGAATGGATGGATTGTAATCATGTATTGTCTTTCCGCTGACTGGTTAGCACGCAACAAAAAGCTTTTTATTTTACCTCGGTACACGTGAAAATAAACTAAACTGAACTGAAACTGGAGTGGAGGGGATGTTTAAGAAGGAACTGCAGATGCTGGAAAAATCGAAGGTAGACAAAAAATACTGGAGGAACTCTGCGGGTGAGGCAACATCTTTGTAGAGAAGGAATAGGCGACGTTTCGAGTCGAGACCCTTCTTCAGACTGATGTCGGAGGGGGGGGGGGGGCAGGATAAAGAAAGGAAGAGGCGGAGACGGTAGGCTGCGGGAGAGCTGGGAAGGGGAGGGGAAGGAGGGAGAAAGCAGGGACTACCTGAAATTGGAGGTCAGTCTTCATACCGCTGGGG
>CM075980.1:3056019-3129446 GCA_038087875.1 Malacoraja senta | reverse complement strand
TCCCATCAGGCAAGAGGTACAGAAGTGTGAAAACAAAACGCACACCTCCAGATTCAGGGACAGTTTCTTCCGGCTGTTATCAGGCAACTGAACCATCCCACCACAACCAGAGAGCGGACCTGAACTACTATCTACCCTCGTTGGTGACCCTCGGACCTTGCTGCTTTACCTTGCACTAAACGTTATTCCCTTATCATGTATCAGTACACTGTGAATGGATGGATTGTAATCATGTATTGTCTTTCGCTGACTGGTTAGCACGCAACAAAAAGCTTTTTATTTTACCTCGGTACACGTGAAAATAAACTAAACTGAACTGAAACTGGAGTGGAGGGGATGTTTAAGAAGGAACTGCAGATGCTGGAAAATCGAAGGTAGACAAAAAATACTGGAGGAACTCTGCGGGTGAGGCAACATCTTTGTAGAGAAGGAATAGGCGACGTTTCGAGTCGAGACCCTTCTTCAGACTGATGTCGGAGGGGGGGGGGGGGCAGGATAAAGAAAGGAAGAGGCGAGACGGTAGGCTGCGGGAGAGCTGGGAAGGGGAGGGGAAGGAGGGAAGAAAGCAGGGACTACCTGAAATTGGAGGTCAGTCTTCATACCGCGGTGTAAACTACCCAAGCGAAATATGAGGTGCTGTTCCTCCACTATGCGGTGGGACTCACTCTAGCCATGGAGGAGGCCCAGGACAGAAAGACCAGATATGGAATGGGAGGGGGAGTTGAAGTGCTGGGCCACCGGGAGATCAGGTTGCTTAGTATGGACTTAGCGGAGGTGTTGGGCGAAGCTATTCCTTCGCTCCATAGATGCTGCCTCACCCGCTGAGTTTTTCCAGCATTTTTGTCTACCTACATAATATAGTATTACATTGATATAATATACTATATATATATATTATACAATGGCCTATATTATCTCAAACTAAAACTATCATTCTCTAGAATTAGGGATCAGCGTAGATGGGGCATCTGGATCAACATGGGAGGAGTGTCAGAATTCAGGAACTCATGGACTTTGCAATGGGTGGACACGGTGGCGCAGCGGGAGAGAGGCGCAGCGCCAGAGACCCGGGTTCCATCCGGACTACGGGTGCCGTCTGTACGGAGTTTGTACGTTCTCCCTGTGACCTGCGTGGGTTTTCTCCGGGTGCTCCGGTTTCCTCCCCCATCTCCGAAGACGAACAGTTTTTCCGGCTAATTGGCTGCGATAAAAATTGTAACTTGTCCCCAGCATGTGTAGGATAGTGTTAGTGTGCGGGGATCGCTGGTCGGCCCGGACTCGGTGGGCCGAAGGGCCTGTTTCCGTGCTGTATCTCTACAACTAAACTAAAGTGTGAAAAAAGTATTTCTGACATTTGTGTTCAGTTTAATTTATTGTCACGTGTACCGAGGTAGAGTGAAAAGCTTTCGTTGCGTGCTAACCAGTCAGCGGAAAGACTGCATAATTACAATCGAGCCATTCACAGTGTACAGATACATGATAAGGGGATAACATTTAGTGCAAGGTTTAGCCAGCAAAGTCCGATCAAGGATAGTTCGAGGGTCACCAATGAGGTAGATAGTAGTTCAGGTCCGCTCTCTGGTTGTGGTAGGATGGTTCAGTTGCCTGATAACAGCTGGGAAGAAACTGTCCCTGAATCTGGAGGTGTGTGCGTTTTCACACTTCTGTACTTTTTGCCCGACGGGAGAGGGGAGAAGAGGGAGTGGCCGGGGTGCGACTGGTCCTTAATTATGCTGCTGGCCTTGCCGAGGCAGCGTGAGGTGTAGATGGAGTCAATGGAAGGGAGGTTGAGGGTAGGACTTTATCTCAATAGGAGACCACTCAGCCACTGAGCAGTGCAGATCTCCTGAGCCAGCTGGAGGGGGGGGGGGCATTCCTGAAGTACAGGGGGGCCTTAACAGGGGCATGAGAACATTTTCATTCTCGAAAATTATGAGCTAGCTTAGATGGGGTGTCTAGGTCATGAGATCATGTGATAGGAGCAGAATTAATGCCATTCGGCCCATCATCTACTCCACCATTCAATCATGGCTGATCTATCTCTCCCTCCCAACCCCATTCTCCTGCCTTCTCCCCATAACCTCTGACACCCGCACCAATCAAGAATCTTTCTATCACTTCCTTAAATATATCCACTGACTTGGCCTCCACAGCCTTCTGTGGCAAAGAAGTCCACAGGTTCACCACCCTCTGACTAAAGAAATTCCTCCTCATCACCTTCCAAAAAGAACGTCCTTTAATTCTGAGGCTGTGACCTCTAGTCCTAGACTCTCCCACTAGTGGAAACATCCTCTCCACCTCCACTCTATCCAGGCCTTTCACTATTCTGTACGTTTCAATGAGGTCCCTCCCTCATTCTTCTAAACTCCAGCGAGTACAGGCCTAGTGCAGTCATATTAGCATATGTTAGGGCCTGTTTCCACCCTGTATTAAATCATCTCCTGGTTTAATTTTACTGATTGCATGCCTCGTTGTTATGTTCCCCAAGCTAACAATGATCTATTTTGCAGTTTCCTTGACCTTCGTCCCCTTTGATCACTCATTTTCACACCTTACCCTTCCATATCTCCGTGTCTTCCTCTCCCCTGACCCTCGGTCTGAAGAAGGGTCTCGACCCGAAACGTCACCCATTCCTTCTCTCCACAGATGCTGCCTGTCCCTCTGAGTTACTCCATCATTTTGTGTCTATCTTCCCTTGGTTCATCTCTTAGAGTCACAGAGTCACAGAGTGATGCAGCATGGAAACAGGCCCTTCGGCCCAACTAGCCCACACCGCCCAACACCTCCCAGCTACACTAGTCCCACCTGCCCGCATTTGGTCCATATCCCTCCAAACCTGTCCTATCCATGTACCTGTCTAACTGTTTCTTAAACGTCGGGATAGTCCCAGCCTCAACTACCTCCTCTGGCAGCTCGTTCCATACGCCCACCACCCTTTGTGTGGAAAAGTTACCCCTCAGATTCCTATTCAATCTTTTCCCCTTCACCTTGAACCCATGTCCTCTGGTCCTCGATTCCCCTACTCAGGGCTAGAGACTCTGTGCACCTATCCGAACTATTCCTCTCATGATTTTATACCCCTCTACAAGATCACCCCTCATCCTCCTGCGCTCCAGGGAATAGAGACCCAGCCTGCTCAACCTCTCCCTGTAGCTCACACCCTCTAGTTCTGGCAACATCCTGGTAAATAGAAACATAGAAACATAGAAAATAGGTGCAGGAGGAGGCCATTCGGCCCTTCAAGCCAGCACCGCCATTCATTGTGATCATGGCTGTTCATCCCCAATCAATAACCCGTGCCTGCCTTCTCCCCATATCCCTTGACTCCACTAGCCCCTAGAGCTCTATCTAACTCTCTCTTAAATCCATCCAGTGACTTGGCCTCCACTGCCCTCTGTGGCAGGGAATTCCACAAATTCACAACTCTCTGGGTGAAAACGTTTTTTCTCACCTCAGTCTTAAATGGCCTCCCCTTTATTCTAAGACTGTGGCCCCTGGTTCTGGACTCACCCAACATTGGGAACATTTTTCCTGCATCTAGCTTGTCCAGTCCTTCTATAATTTTATATGTTTCTATAAGATAACCCCTCATCCTTCTAAACTCCAGTGAATACAAGCCTAGTCTTTTCTTCTCTGTACCCTTTCCAGCTAGACAACATCGTATCCTGCTCTGGGCAAGAGACTCTGTGCGTCTACCCACATATATTCATTTAACCATATAACAATTACAGCACGGAAACAGGCCATCTCGGCCCTTCTAGTCCGTGCCGAACACTTACTCTCACCTAGTCCCATCTGCCTGCACTCAGACCATAACCCTCCATTCCTTTCCCGTCCATATACCTATCCAATTTATTTTTAAAGGATAAAATCGAACCTGCCTCCACCGCTTCCACTGGAAGCTCATTCCACACAGCTACCACTCTCTGAGTAAAGAAGTTCCCCCTCATGTTACCCCTAAACTTTTGTCCCTTTTTGTCCCTAAACGTTTGTACCCGATCTATTCCTCTCATAATTTTGAACCCGTCTATAAGATCACTCCTCGATGTCACTGATCTCCCTTTGTCTCTCCCTCCCCGCCTTCTCCAGCGATGAACACGGTCCTCCTGAGCAACCTCTTCTCCCTGCCGCGGGTGGCCTACGCCATGGCCGAGGACGGGCTGCTCTTCAGGGTGTTCTCCCGGCTCAACCCGGTCACCAAGGTCCCGGTGATCGGCATCGTGGTGTTTGGCGGGCTGATGGCCGTCCTGGCCCTGGTGTTCGACCTGGAGTCCCTGGTGCAGTTCCTCTCCATCGGCACGCTGCTGGCCTACACCTTCGTGGCGGCCAGCATCATCGTGCTCCGCTACCGGGGCAGCAGGGGCGAGGCGCCTGCGTCGCCCGCCGCCGCAGCCAGCCCGCAACCGCCGGACGGAGGAGGCGGAGGAGGAGGAGGAGGAGGAGGCCTGAAGGAATACGAGTCGTTCTCCGACAAACTCCAGCTAGTGGAGAGGGAGCGGTCGACCAAGGAGAAGAGGGGGCCGGGCCAACTCAGGTCGGCCTTCGAGCCTTACTTGCCCTTCCTGGCCGACTTTGCCCCGGGCGAACTTGTGACGGTGGCGGTGGTCGCCATGGTGGCCTGCTCCGTCTGCCTGAGCTGCGTCCTCATCTTCGGTACAAGTTATCTTCAGCTTCCCCACTGGGCCTTCATTTTGTTTGCCACGCTCTTCGCCGCCGGCTTTCTCCTCAGCTTGCTCCTCATCTGGATTCACGAACAGCAGGACAAACTCAGCACTTTCCAGGTGAGCCCTTCAGTTTGCACCTCCCTGTTTTTAAGGTCATCCTTCTTCTTGCTATTGAGGGAGTGCAGCGTAGGTTCACCAGGTTAATTCCCGGGATGGCGGGACTGTCATATGCTGAGAGAATGGAGCGGCTGGGCTTGTACACTCTGGAGTTTAGAAGGATGAGAGGGGATCTCATTGAAACATATAAGATTGTTAAGGGCTTGGACACGCTAGAGGCAGGAAACATGTTCCCGATGTTGGGGGGAGTCCAGAACCAGGGGCCACAGTTTAAGAATAAGGGGTAAGCCATTTAGAACGGAGATGAGGAAACACTTTTTCTCACAGAGAGTGGTGAGTCGGTGGAATTCTCTGCCTCAGTGGGCGGTGGAGGCCGGTTCTCTGGATGCTTTCAAGAGAGAGCTAGATAGGGCTCTTAAAAATAGCGGAGTCAGGGGATATGGGGAGAAGGCAGGAACGGGGTACTGATTGGGGATGATCAGCCATGATCACATTGAATGGCTCGAAGGGCCGAATGGCCTACTCCTGCACCTATTGTCTATTGTCTATTGTCACCCGTGTACCAATGTACAGTGAAAAGCCTTCTGGATAGTGTTGTCGAGCAGAGGGATCTAGGAGTACAGGTGAAGGTCGACTCGCAGGTGGATAAAGTGGTCAAAAAGGCATTTGGCACTTTGGCCTTCATCAGTCAAAATTGGAATTCTCTGCCACAATCTGTGGAATTCTCTGCCGCGGAAGGCAGCGGTGGCCAATTCACTGGACGTTTTCAATAGACAAAAGACAATAGGTGCAGGAGTAGGCCATTCGGTCCTTCGAGCCAGCACCGCCATTCAATGTGATCATGGCTGATCATCCACAATCAGTAACCCGTTCCTGCCTTCTCCCTATATTCCCTGACTCCGCTATCTTTAAGAGCCCTATCTAGCTCTCTCTTGAAAGCATCCAGAGAACCGGCCTCCACCACCCTCTGAGGCAGAGAATTCCACAGACTCACAACTCTCTGTGAGAAAATGTGTTTCCTCTTCTCCGTTCTAAATGCCTTACCCTCTTTCAAGAGAGAGTGGGATATAGCTCTCAGGGCTAAAGGGATCAAGGGATTTGGGGAGAAAGCAGGAACGGGGTACTGATTTTGGATGATCTATTTGAGGATGGGATAGTCCCTGCCTCAACTACCACCTCTGGCAGTTCGTTCCATACACCCACCACCCTTTGTGTGAAAAAGTTACCCTTCGTATTCCTTGTAAATCTTTTCTGAACCCTTTCAAGCTTGACAATATCTTTCCTATAACACGGTGCCCAGAACTGAACACAATATTCTAAATGCGGTCTCACCAACGTCTTATTCAACTGCAACATGACCTCCTAACTTCTATACTCAATACTCTGACTGATGAAGGCCAAAGTGCCAAAAGCCTTTTTGACCACCTTATCCACCTGCGACTCGACCTTCAAGGAACTATGCACCTGTACTCCTAGATCCCTCTGCTCTACAACACTACCCAGAAGCCTACCATTTACTGTGTAGGTCCTGCCCTTGTTCGACGTCCCAAAATGCAACACCTCACACTTCTCTGTATTAAATTCCATCAACCATTCCTCCGCCCACCTGGCCAATCGATCCAGATCCTGCTGCAATCGTTCACAACCATCTTCACTATCTGTAAAAACACTAACTTTTGTATCATCAGCAAACTTGCTAATCTTGCTCCAATAGATTACGGCCTTATCATCTAATCCCACTTTCTCATCCACTCCCTACACACCATATAACCATATAACCATTACAGCACGGAAACAGGCCATCTCGGCCCTTCAAGTCCGTGCCGAACAATTAAAAAAAAAAAAAAAAAAAAAACTTCCCCCTAGTCCCATCTACCTGCACTCAGACCATAACCCTCCATTCCTTTCCCGTCCATATACCCATCCAATCTATTTTTAAAGGATAAAATCGAACCTGCCTCCACCACTTCCACTGGAAGCTCATTCCACACAGCTACCACTCTCTGAGTAAAGAAGTTCCCCCTAATGTTCCCCCTAAACTTCTGTCCCTTAATTCTCAAGTCATGTCCCCTTGTTTGAATCTTCCCTACTCTCAATGGGAAAAGCTTATCCACGTCCACTCTGTCTAACCCGCTCATAATTTTAAAGACCTCTATCAAGTCCCCTCTTAACCTTCTGCGCTCCAAAGAATAAAGACCTAACACTTGGTGTAGTTTACAGCGAGCCAATTAACCTACAAATCTGCACGTCTCTTGGGATGCGGGAGGATACCGGAGCATCCGCAGAAACCCCACGCAGGTCACGGGGCGATCGTACAAACTCCGCACAGACAGCACCCGTAGTCAGGATGGTACCCGGGTCTCAGGCGCTGTGAGGCAGCAACTCTACCGCTGTGCCACTGTGCAGCCCTTCCCATCAGTCGATCTTAAATGCAGGTTACCATAAGTTGTACCTGCTGCGATCCCTGCTCTAACGACTGGGACTTGAAAATGCCGCCAAACTGGTGACTGTGTACACTGAAGAAGGGTCTCGACCCGATACCCCACCTGTTCCTTCTCTCCAAAGATGCTGCCTGGCCCGCTGAGTTGCTCCAGCATTTTGTGTCTATCTTCGGTGTAAACCAGCATCTGCAGTTCCTTCCCACACGACTGCCTCAGTGTACTGCTGCTATACATTTGTACTGATGCTTATCTAAGATGTTTCTAAGTGCTAATGTGCAGTGATACTTGGACTGAACTGTACACAAAAATGAATCTCATTTGGGTGTCTGGAACGAGCTGCCAGCGGAGGTGGTTGAGGCCAGGACTATCCCAAGGTTTAAAAAGCGTTAGACAGATACATGGATAGGACAGGTTTGGAGGGATATGGGCCAAACGTCGGGTGGTGGGACTAGTGTGTAAGAAAGAACTGCAGATGCTGGTTAAAATCGAAATATCCCGCAGCTCTGCTCTTACTCCCCCTACCACCCATTCGTAACAAGGACAGAGCCCCCCTTGTCCTCACCTTCCACCCCATCAGCCGCCGCATACAACATATAATCCTCCGACATTTTCGCCACCTCCAGCGGGATCCCACCACTGGCCACATCTCCCCATCTCCACCCCTTTCTGCTTTCCGCGGAGGCCGTTCCCTCCAAAACTCCCTGGTCAACTCCTCCCTTCCCACTCAAACCACCCCCTCCCCGGGTACTTTCCCCTGCAACAGCAGGAGATGCAACGCCTGTCCCTTTACCTCCCCGCTCGACTCCATCCAAGGACCCAAGCAGTCTTTCCAGGTGAGGCAGAGGTTCACCTGCACCTCCTCCAACCTCGTCTACTGCATCCACTGTTCCAGGTGTCAACTTCTCGACATCGGCGAGACCAAGCGCAGGCTCGGCGATCGCTTCGCTGAACACCTCCGCTCAGTCCGTCTTAACCAAGCTGATCTCCTGGTGGCTCAACACTTCAACTCCCCCTCCCATTCCCACACTGACCTTTCTGTCCTGGGCCTCCTCCATTGTCAGAGTGAGGCCCAGCGCAAATTGGAGGAACAGCGCCTCAATATTTCGCTTGGGCAGTTTACACCCCAGCGGTACGAACATTGACTTCTCTAACTTCAGATAGCCCTTGCTTTCCCTCTCTCTCCATCCCCTTCCCAGTTCTCCCACCAGTCTCACTGTCTCCGCCTACATTCTATCTTTGCCCCGCCCCCCCTCCCCTGACATCAATCTGAGGTAGGGTCTCGACCCGAAACGTCGCCCATTCCTTCTCTCCATAGATGCTGCCTCACCCGCCGAGTTACTCCAGCATTTTGTGTCTACCAGGTGGGGCTAGTGTAGCTGGGACATGTTGGCCGGTGTGGGCAAGTTGGGCCAAAGGGCCTGTTTCCACGCTGTATCACTCTGTGACTCTGGTACATTGGTACTTGTGACAAATAAATTACCACACCAAGTTGTATCAGTGCTCAGGCTATTTATATCTTGACAGGTTCCGCTGGTGCCTTTGATTCCCGCTCTGAGCATCTTAATGAACGTGTTCCTGATGTTAAAGCTAAGCTTGATGACCTGGTTGAGATTTTTCATTTGGCTAGCAATAGGTATGATAACTATCTTCTAAAGTTCCTTTCTTTTTTTTTTAATCGAGCTTCTGTTTGTACACCTGCGTTTGATCGCCGAGGTTGCGTAGCGTCAAGTTCATACGTTCATAACGTTGAGGACGGTGCGCCGAGGTACACTGTAAGGCTTTTTCGCCGCGCGCTAACCAGTCAGCGGAAAGACAATGCACGATTACAATCGAGCCGTCCACAGTGCACAGAATACGTTGGGCGGCACGGTGGCGCAGCGGGTAGAGTTGCTGCTTTACAGCGCTTAAAGCGCCAGAGGCCCGGGTTCGATCCTGGCTTGTCTGTACGGAGTTTGTACGTTCTCCCCGTGACCTGCGTGGCTCTTCTCCTAGATCTCCGGTTTCCTCCCACACTTCAAAGACGTACAGGTTTATTGGTTAATTGGCTTGGCGTAAATGTAAAATTGTCCCTAGGATAGTGTTAATGTGCGGGGGTCGCTGGTCGGTGCCGACTCGGTGGGCTGAAGGGTCTGTTTCTGTGCTGGGTCACTAAACTAAATTAAACTAAGCTGAATTGCTAAACAAAAGTAAACTATATTAAATTAAATTAAATTAAGGTAACCTGAACTAAATTAAACTAAATTAAAATAATCTAAGCTAACCTAAACTAAATTAAACTAAGCTAAACTAAAGTCAACTAAATTATTTAAACTAAGCTGAACTAATTAAACTAAACTAATTAAACTAATTCTTGGTTGTCCTCCAAAATATTCCAAATGGAATTTAAACTGGAGGTGGTGGAGGGAGGACTTAAGCCAGAAAGGCTGGGTTTCAGCAACTAAGTTGCAGAGAAAGGTTGAACAAGTTAGGTCTTTATTCTTTGGAGCGCAGAAGGTTAAGAGGGGACTTGATACGAGGTCTTTAAAATTATGAGCGGGTTAGACAGAGTTGACGTGGATAAGCTTTTTCCATTGAGAGTAGGGAAGATTCAAACAAGGGGACATGACTTGAGAATTAAGGGACAGAAGTTTAGGGGGAACATTAGGGGGAACTTCTTTACTCAGAGAGTGGTAGCTGTGTGGAATGAGCTTCCAGTGGAAGTGGTGGAGGCTGGTTCGATTTTATCCTTTAAAAATAGATTGGATGGGTATATGGATGGGAAAGGAGTGGAGGGTTATGGTCTGAGTGCAGGCAGATGGGACTAGGGGGAAGTATTTATTTAAAAAAAAAAATTTTTTTTAATGTTCAGCACGGACTTGAAAGGCCGAGATGGCCTGTTTCCGTGCTGGTTATATGGTTATATGGGGTTTTGGGAAGAAAGAGCTACCTTAAACTGGTTGGGTAACTATAGTGGGGTGGAGATTATTCCCTGCTTTAATTGTGCGGGGGAAGGATGAATTTCTGTACACATCTGTCTTGGTAGCTGGAATCACAAATTTGATTGAACGCCCTCGTCTGCTCCTAATAGGTTTGGGTTTGGTGTAGGTCTTGTAATCTATGTCGAGCTGGCCATTGAACATTTTGTAAAAACAGGTCAAACGGTGAGCTTCACGTCTGTCTCGGAGAAGGTTCCTTCCACCCCAGTGAATTCAGAAGTTTGGTAACACTCGCTTCTCTCTAATTAAACTAAATTAAACTAAGCTTAACTAATTAAACTAAACTAATTAAACCAATTAAACTAAATTAAACTAAACTAATTAAACTGTTTAAGAAGGAACTGCAGATGCTGGAAAATCGAAGGTAGACAAAAATGCTGGGGAAACTCAGCAGGTGAGGCAGCATCTATGGAGCGAAGGAAATAGGAAACGTTGCCTATTTCCTTCACTCCATAGATGCTGCCAAACCCGCTGAGTTTCTCCAGCATTTTGGTCTAAACTAATGAAACTACTAGGTTTACATGTCAGTTGTGCTGCCGCAAGGAAGAATGTTATTGTTGCGTTTCGGGGCGGCTGATAATAAATGAACCGCTCTTCACACGTGACTTGGGTCTTGACTAACGGCCTCTCGTCTCTTTTGAAAGGTTTCGTCATCTACTTTGGCTACGGGATATGGCACAGCAAGGAGAACCTGCGGGAGCCCAAGCCCAGGGACGTCTCTGCCCGCTATGTGGTGCTGCCGAGCGGCGGCCTGGTGGAGACGGTGCAGACGGTGCAGCCGGAGTCTCGAATGGCGGCCGGCATCGTGGAGGCGACTGGGGAGGGGGAGGGGAGATAGTGACGAGGGCTGACCCATCGAGATGCCCCCACTTCAGCGTTTGCCACCACCACCGCCACCACTGCCACCCGCCCACCCATCCGCCCTGACGTCTCCCTGGCTGTTTTAGTTTAGTTTACAGATACAACGCGGTTTGTAGGTTGACCCTCCTCTGTCAATTGTCCCCCAAGTGTGTAGGGGAGTGGATCGGGAAAGTGGGTTGGCATGGACTCGGTGGGCCGAAGGGCCTGTTTCCGTGCTGCATCTCTGATGTAAAACTAAACTAGATAATTCCCTTTGAGACTTCAGGAGGTGAAGCCGAAATTGGGTCACCCGTCCTTTCACTTTAGACGTTAGAGGTACAGCGCAGAAACAGGCCCTTCGGCCCACCGAGTCCGCACCGACCGACCAGCGATCACCTGGGACAGTAGCACTACCCTACACACACACACACACACACACCAGGGACAATTTACAACATAATCGAAGCCAATCAACTTACAGACCTGCGCGTCTTTGGAGGGTTGGCTGAAACCGAAGCACCCGGAGAAAAGCCACGCGGGTCACGGGGAGAAGGTGCAAACTCCGTACAGAGGGCAGGGCCGTCAGGATCGAACCGGGTCTCTTGTGAGGCAGCGACTCTACCGCTGCGCCACCGTGCCGCCCAAATGATTGCTCCATTATTAACTCCAATGGGGCAAGGCAGAGAGCCAAAGCCAATGCCAAGATTGCCTGGGTAGATGGGTTGGCTTGGCTTGGCAAGACCATGGTACGGAACAGTGAAGATAGAAATAACGATCAGGCCATGTTATGATCAGACGATTTCTAATCCTTGGAAGTGGATCGTGTGGATCAGAGATTCAGTGGTGACGACTAAAATATGTATGAACCCATTGAGTTGATGTATTATTCATAAGGTCTTGTGGTGACACAAGAGTGGATTCCTAGTACACAGACAGGGACAGACAGGGACATTTCTGACAACGATCGCCACAAAGATAGACACTTTAATCTTATAGAGGTGTATAAAATCATGAGAGGAATAGATCGGGTGGACGCACAGAGTCTCTTGCCCAGAGTAGGGGAATCGAGGACCAGAGGACACAGGTTTAAGGTGAAGGGGAGAAGATTTAATAGGAATCTGAGGGGTGACTTTATTCACACAGAGGGTGAAGGGTGTATGGAACGAGCTGCTGGAGGAGGTAGTTGAGGCAGGGACTATCCCAATGTTTAAGAAACAGTTAGACAGGTACATGGATAGGACGGGTTTGGAGGGATATGGGCCAAACGCGGGCAGGTGGGACTAGTGTGGCTGGGACACGTTGGCCGGTGTGGGCAAGATGGGCCGAAGGGCCTGTTTCCACACTGTATCTCTCTGTGACAAAGCACTGGAATAACTCAACAGGTCAGGTCTGGAGAACACGAATAGGTGAAGTGTTGGATCAGGACCCTACTTCAGTCTGAAAGTGGTGGGGGTGGGGGGAGGAGGGGGGGGGGGGTTGGGGGGGAGGGGGAAAGATCTGGAGGCGAGAAAAGACCAGGACAAATGAGGGTCCCCAAATGATGACCCCAGGCAAGGTGGTTCCCTGATAGTGCGTAGTAGGAAGGAACTGCAGATGCTGGTTTACACCAAAGATAAGTAACTCAGCGGGACAGGCAGCATCTCCGGAGAGAAGGAATGGGTGACGTTTCGGGTCGGGACCCTTCTTCAGACTGAGAGTCAGGGGAGAGGGAGACACAGAGACAAGGAAGGGTTAGAGGTGTGAAAACGAGACATCAAAAGAGATGAGGGTCAAGGAATATGTCGAGTAGATCATTGTTAGTTAGGAGAAGTTGACAACAAAGCAAACAGAGATAAAACGTAATCGGGAACAGTCAGACTGGTCGGAAAACTGGGAAGGGGGAGCGATGGAGAGAGAGGGAAAGCAAGGGTTGCTTGAAGTTAGAGAGGTCAATATTCGTACCGCTGGGGTGTAAGCTGCCCAAGCATATTTCGTATCTGCCTCCACTTACTGTGTAGTAAACGTGCCCTGTGCTGTGCATCTCCTTTAAAGATTAAGAGGTATAGTGAAAGCCCGATAAAGGGTTAAACTGTGGGAGAGATGGCCTGTGGAACGTGATTTGGGAAAAGGATTAAGAGGAGTACCGAAATTCAGGAGCTGTTCGACTTTGCAATCACTGATAGAACATAGAATGGGCGGTGGAGTCGCTGCCTTGCAGCACCGGAGACCCGGGTTCGATCCCGACTACGGGGGCCGCTGTCTGTACGTACTCCGTTTGTACCTTCTCCCCCGTGACCTGCGTGGGTTTTCTCCGAGATCTCCGGTTTCCTCCCGCACTCCAAAGGCGTGCAGGTTTGTAGGTTAATTGGCTCGGTATAATTGTAAATCGTCCCTCGTGTGTGTGTGTGTGTGTGTGTGTGTGTGTGTGTGGGATAGTGTAACTGGTCGGCACGGACTTGGTGGGCTACAGGGCCCATTTCCGCGCTGTATCTCTTAACTAAACTAAACTAAACCAAACGAACAACTCCTTCAAACTTCGCTCCTCTCGTCTAAAAACTTTCCCCGTGAGTATTTGTTACTTTATCCCACTCTGGGATAAAGGTTCTGACTGTCTACCCTGTCTCTACATCTCATAGTTCTATTTACTTCTATCTCCCCGCCTCCTCTGGCCTTCCTGAGAAAATCTGTCCATGTCTGTCCACCCTCTCCCTCTATTCCAGGCATCATTCTGGTGAAGGCACAAAATGCCGGAGTAACTCAGCGGGTGACGTCCCAGCCTGAAGAAGGGTCCCGGCCAGAAATGTAACCTAACCGTGTTACATCTCCAGAGATGCTGCCTGACCGGCTGAGTTACTCCAGCACTTTCTCTTGGCAAACCAGCGTCTGCAGTTCCTTGTTTTCACAAGATGGACGCAAAACGCTGGAGTAACTCAGCGGGACAGGCAGCATCTCTGGAGAGAAGGAACGGGTGACGTTTCAGGTCGAGACCCTTCTTCAGAATCCTGGTAAACCACCTCCGCGCCCTTTCCAAGCCCTGCACATCCTTCCTGTAATGGGGGCAACCAGAACTGCACGCAATACTCCAAATGCAGCCTTACCAAAGTCCTAGAAAGCTGCAACATAGCATCCTTTTTGCAACAGCCATGCACCTATCTATCTTCCTGCAGACTTGGTTAAGAGTCTACTTTAAGTTTAGTTTAATTTAGTTTAGAGATACAGCGTGGAAACAGGCCCTTCGGCCCACCGAGTCCGGGCCAACCCAACCTAGCGATCCGCCGCACATTAACACTGTCCCACACAGTCTTTGGAGTGTGGGAGGAAACCAGAGCACCCCGGAGAAAGCCCACGCAGGTCAGGTCATGGGGAGAACGTGCAAACTCTGTACAGACAGCACCTGCAGTCAGGATTGAACCCGGGTCTCAATAGACAATGGACAATAGGTGCAGGAGTAGGCCATTCGGCCCTTCGAGACAGCACCGCCATTCACTGTGATCATGGCTGATCGTCCCCAATCGGTACCCCGTTCCTGCCATCTCTGGCGCTGTGAGGCAGCAACTTTACCGCTGCGTCGCCGCGCCGATGTTTAGCCCGGGATTTATCCAGCGCATCGGTATTGACAATTACAGGTGGAACTATCTTCTCAGAACAACAGACCCGCTTTTTAGTTTAGGTTAGTTGATTATTATCACGTCCCTGGGACAGTGGAACGCTTTTGTTCACGCGCTATGCAAAGAAAAGACTGTACATGATTGCAATCAAGGTAGACAAAAGTGCTGGAGAAACTCAGCGGGTGCAGCAGCATCTAAGGAGCGAAGGAAATAGGCAACGTTTCGGGCCGAAACCCTTCTTCAGACTTCTTCTTCAGTTTGATTACAATCAAACCGTCCACCGCGCTCATATAAATATAAAGGGGACAATGTTTGGTGCAAGATAAAGCCTGATAGAGTCCGATTAAAGATCGTTCAAAGGTCTCCAATGAGGTAGATGGGAGGTCAGGACCGCTCTCCAGTTGGTGAGAGGACGGTTCAGTTGCCTGATAACAGCCGGGAAGAAACTGTCCCTGAATCTGGAGGTGTGTGTGCGCGTTTGTTTTCACACTTCTGTACCTCTTGCCACATGGGAGAGGGGAGAAGAGGGAGTGGCCGGGGGTGAGACTGGTCCTTGATTATGCTGCTGGCCTTGTCGAGGCAGCGTGAGGTGTAGATGGAGTCAATGGAAGGGAGGTCGGGTTGCGCGATGGTCTGGGCTGCGTCCACAACTCTGCAGTTTCTTGCGGTCTTGGACGGAGCTGTCCTGAAGGCAAGCTGATTAGGGCGTGCAGGAAGGAACTGCAGGTGCTGGTTTACACCGAAGATAGACACAAAGCGCCGGAGTAACTCAGCGGGACTTCAGACTCTGGAGAAGGGTCTCGACCTGAAACGTCACCCATTCCTTCTCTCCAAAGTTGCTGCCTGTCCCGCTGAGTGACTCCAGCATTTTGTGTCTGTCTTCGAGCTGATTGTAGCAATGCCTAAGGGCTGAACAAATTCCCATGATCAGCACCAGTGTTCCCTTAAATTGTTATTCACATTCAAGGCTGAATGAGTTCCATATTCAAACAGTTTCAGATGATCTTAACCCTTTGAGTCCCTTTCGCAGACTCCAAGCAAAGGTTCACTTTCATGGAGTCAACCCAACTTGTCCACACCGCCCAACATCACTGTTCGTGTATGAAGGAACTGCAGATGCTGGTTTAAACCGAAGATAGACACAAAATGCTGGGGTAACTCAGCGGGTCAGGCAGCATCTCATTGAGAAGGAATGGGTGACGTTTCGGGTCGAGACCCTTCTTCAGACTGAAAGATGAAATCTGAAAAAAGGTCTCGACCCGAAACGTCACCCATTCCTTCTCTCCAGAGATGCTGCCCGTCCCACTGAGTTACTCCAGTATTTTGTGTCTTTCTTCGGTTTAAACCAGCATCTGCATTTCTTTCCTACACCCGCCCCATCTACACTAGTCCCACCTGCCTGCGTTTTGCCCGTATCCCTCTAAACCTGACAATAGACAATAGATGCGGGAGTAGGCCACTCGGCCCTTCGTGCTAGCACTGCCATTCAATGTGATCATGGCTGATCACCCACAATCAGTCCTAATAGGTGTCACGGTGGCGCAGCGGTAGAGTTGCTGCCTCACAGCGCCAGGGACCCGGGTTCCATCCTGACTACGGGTGCTGCCTGTACGGAGTTTGCACGTTCTCCCCGTGACCCGCGTGGGTTTTCTCCGGGATCTTCGGTTTACTCCCACGCTCCAAAGACCGGTCTATCTTGTACCTGTATAATCTTCACGCTGCCCGGTTAGCACGCATTAAAAAGCTTTTCACTGTACCTCGGTACACCTGACAATAAGATAAGCTAAACTAAGACATGGCTACAACCTCTCAAGGTAAAACCGAAAATCCTTCTATAAAAATAGTCCTCATGAAGATATTTCACTGTCCCAAGGTGGATTGAGTTTCAAAGTGAAATCTCCATTAAATCTCTACTCTGTAAGCACTTCCCATCTCCGTAAGAAGGGGGGAGAGGCCAATCCAGTTCTCTCCCTACCTCCTTATGTCCATCAGGAGCAGAAATAGGCTATTCGGCCCATTCAATCATGGCTGATCTATCCCTCTCAACCCCATTCTCCTGCCCTCTCCCCACGACCCCTGACAAACCGTACTAATCAAGAATCTATCTCTGCCTTAAAAAATAATATCCATTGACTTGGCCTCCACAGCCTTAGAAACATAGAAACATAGAAAATAGGTGCAGGAGTAGGCCATTCGGCCCTTCGAGCCTGCACCGCCATTCAATATGATCATGGCTGATCATCCAACTCAGTATCCCGTACCTGCCTTCTCTCCATACCCCCCGATCCCTTTAGCCACAAGGGCCACATCTAACTCCCTCTTAAATATAGCCAATGAACTGGCCTCAACTACTTTCTGTGGCAGAGAATTCCACAGATTCACCACTCTCTGTGTGAAATTTGTTTTTCTCATCTCAGTCCTAAAGGATTTCCCCTTAATCCTTAAACTGTGACCCCCCTTGTCCTGGACTTCCCCAACATCGGGAACAATCTTCCTGCATCTAGCCTGTCCAACCCCTTAAGAATTTTGTAAGTTTCTATAAGATCCCCCCTCAACCTTCTGTGGCAAAGAAGTCCACAGATTCACCACCCTCTGACTAAAGAAGTTCCTCTCTCATCTCCTTCCTAAAGGAACGTCCTTTAATTCTGAGGCTGCGTCCTCTGGTCCCACACTCTCCCACGAGTGGAAACATCCTCTCCACATCCACTCTATCCAGGCCTTTCACTATTTGACAAACAGCTGACAGACAGGTATTTATATTTTTCTAGCATAGGAATTTTTTTTAAATAAAAGGAGTGTCCTGCACTGCATTCTTATAAACGTTTTTCTTCGCAAGAACGTAATCTCGACGTATTCTATCGCAATTCTTGTCAATGTTGTATTTATTTTGGGGATATATTTCCAATTTGATGAATAAATGTCCTGAGGCAAGCTAACAACATTATTGGCTCTTTGATTTCATTATCCTCATCCCGCCTCTTGATTTTGACTGAAAGTCAGGGCATGGGAACGGGCCCTTCGGCCCATCGAGCCAGCGCCGACCACCGGTCACCCGTCCACACACCAGTTCTATGTTATTCCCACCTTCACATCCACTCCCTACGCAATTTACAGTCAACCGACAAAGCTGCACGACTTTGGGATGTGGGAGGAAACCAGAGCGCCCGGAGAAAACCCACGTGGTCACCGGGAGAACGTGCAGATTCAACGCACAGACAGCACCCGAGGGTCAGAATCGAACCTTAGTGCAGAGACAGAGCGCGGGAACAGGCCCGTCGGCCCACCGGGTCCGTGCCGACCAGCGATCCCCGCACACTAACGCTATCCTACACACACTAGGGCCAATTTTACATTTTACACCAAGTCAATTAACCTACAAACCTGTACGTCTTTGAAGCGTGGGAGGAAAAGCAGAGCAGCCGGAGAAAACCCACGCAGGTCACGGGGAGAAAGTACAAACTCCGTACAGACAGCACCCGTAGTCTGAATCGGACCAGGGTCTCTTGCGCTGTGAGGCAGTAGACAATAGGTGCAGGAGTAGGCCATTCGGCCCTTCGAGCCAGCACCGCCATTCACTGTGATCATGGCTGATCATCCCCAATCAGTACCCCGTTCCTGCCTTCTCCCCATATCCCTTGACTCCGCTATCTCTAAGAGCTCTATCGAACTCTCTCTTGAAAGTATCCAGAGAATTGGCCTCCACCGCCCTCTGAGGCAGAGAATTCCACAGATTCACAACTCTCTGGGTGAGAAAGTTTTTTCTTGTCGCTGTTCTAAATGGCTTACCGCTACCGATGCGCCACCGTGCCGCCGTTTCTGGATCGTTAGAGACCAGTTTATCGAATGATAAGAGGCATAAATAGGGTCGATAGTCTTTCTCCGCAGCGTGGGAATGCAGAAAGACGAGGTGCATAGCTTTAATGTGAGGGAAAAGTTGAAAGGAGATTTGCAAGGCTGAGCGAGTGTTTGCTTGTCTGAAACGCACTGCTGGGGAATATAGCAGAGGCAACTGTGATTGCAATGAGGAGGAGGCAATGAGACAGGTGCATAGACTGGGAGGGGAGGGAGTGATGGATTCAGACCAATTTGCAGGCAAATGGGATGAGTGTAAATTGGCACAATCGTCAATAGACAATAGACAATAGGTGCAGGAGTAGGCCATTCGGCCCTTCGAGCCAGCACCGCCATTCAATGTGATTATGGCTCATCATCCACAATCAGTACCCCGTTCCTGCCTTCTCCCCATATCCCCTGACTCCGCTATCTTTAAGAGCCCCATCTAGCTCTCTCTTGAAAGTATCCAGAGAACCTGCCTCCACCACCCTCTGAGGCAGAGAATTCCAGAGACTCACAACTCTCTGTCAGTGTGGACATCGTGGTCTGAAGGGTCGGTTCACGTGCTGTGCTGTTCGATGTTTTACCTTTAGTTTAGTTTAGTTGAATTCACAGATACAGCATGGAAACAGGCCCTTCGGGGAGAAGTCAGGATTGAACCCGGGTCTCTGGCGCTGTGAGGCAGCAACTCTACCGCTGCGTCACCGTGCCGACCCATTGCAAAGTCCTGAACAGTTCCTGAATTCTGACACTCCTATGAACCCTTTTCCACGCCGACCGTCGATCAGCATTTCACACTCGTTCTACGTTATCCCATCCGCCCCCGACACAATTGGGGAGCAATTTACAGAAGCCAATTGTGGTCTACCGATGAACATACGCGCCTTAAGGGCCTGTCCCACTTCCACGACCTAATTCACGACCTTTTTTACCCATGGACATTTTTCATCAGGCTAGAAAAAACGCCCCGACCTACTTGATGCCACGAGTACCTACGACTAGCATCACGGCCTGCTACGCCCTACCTACGGCCTCCTGCGACCTCGTGACGACCATGCTGCGAGTATGAGTCAAGGGCAAACTCGGCAGAGGTCGTGAATTAGGTCGTGAAAGTGGGACAGGCCCCTTTAGTATCTCTAAACTAAACAGACACAATGTGCTGGAGTAACTCAGCAGGGCAGGCAGTATCTCTGGAGAAAGCTTTGACAGATTGCTACGCTTGTTACAGCCTCTGGATTGGGCAGACGCTGGAGATGAAAAATCAAGCCTTCCAATCAAGTTAAAGGCCGATTGCAATTTGAAACACTGCTTGGTCTTGTTGCATTCTCGCTGTTTCCGTTGCATGGAGATGATGCTTCATGCGGAACATCCTTTAATGCAGCTGACATTATATAAGCCAGCAGAGGCCTTGCGCATGACCAGTCTCCATGGTCAATTCTACCCTGTTTTGCCTCTGCCTGACTTTTTTTTTTCCCCAATTAGTGAAATAATTGTAACTTCATGCTGTGGAATCTGGTCGTGCGGCACATATTACGTGGTTTTTTTTTTTAACACTGAAATAGCCAGCGTGTAAGCAGGGTCATTTGGTTTAGAGATGGGGGGGGGGTCAAGGAAACAGCGTTCACGTCGCGGCCCCCTGTTTCCACCAATCTTTCCACCACCACGCACAAGAAGCGACAAGAAGCGACAAGACAGTCGCCATTGTCTGCAGATGCCGAGAATGTGTGCTCAGCTCTGGCTGAACAACTTCACATCTTGTGTGTGTGGATTCGATAAGAAGAAGAAGTTGAGAGATGCAGCGTGGAAACAGGCCCTTCGGCTCACCGAGTCCGCGCCGACCAGCGATCCCCGCTGGTTGTGTCCACATTCGGTTTCGACCAGCATCTGCAGTTCGTTCTGACACATGGATAGGACAGGTTTGGAGGGATATGGACCAAACGCAGGCATGTAGGACTAGTGTGGATGGGACATGTTGGCCGGTGTGGGCAAGTTGGGCTGAAGGGGCCTGTTTCCACGCTGTATCACTCTTTGACTCAAAGTGTTCTCAAAGATGAAAGGAAATGGTAGTGGGAATGGAGGCAATCAATTATTAAAATAGATTGGATTATGTGAATATTTGAGTATCATATTTAGAGGCAATTTAGTTTAGTCTAGTTTAGTTTAGAGATACAGCGCGGAAACAGGCCCTTCAGCCCACCGAGTCCGTACCGACCAGCGATCCCCACACACTAACACTATCCCACACACACCTAGGGACAATTTTTACATTTACACCAAGCCAATTAACCTACAAACCTGCACGTCTTTGGAGTGTGGGAGGAGACCGAAGATCTCAGAGAAAACCCACGCAGGTCACGGGGAGAACGTGCAAACTCCGTACAGACAGCACCCGTAGTCAGGATGGAATCCCGGGTCTCCAGCGCTGCAAGCGCTGTAAGGCAGCAACTCTACCGCTGCGCCACCGTGCCGACCACTCTTAGGTCTGAGGAGAGAGGGAATCTGTCCTTATCCCTGTCCTTCTTTCAGTTTAGTTTGTCCTCACGTGTACCGAGGTGCAGTGAACAGCTTTGGTTCCTGCTATCCAGTCAGCGGAAAGACAAGGCATGATTACAATCGAGCCATTCACAGTGTACAGATACGTGATAAGGGGAATAACGTTGAGTGCGAGGTAAAGCCAGCAAAGTCCGGTCGAGGATAGTCCGAGGGAGTCCGCGAATGCAACGATGTGTGAGGCATTGTAGGGCGTGACTGTGCCCCCTTAACAGGAGGAGTTATTCCCTGGGAGATCATCCCAGGGAAGGAAAATAACCCGGTGGATTAACGGAGTAAAATAGTCTCGGCGGACAGATGGTACAGTCGTGAAACATTAATGCGGGGAGGCGGGGAGCACAGTTTGATTAACTCCTTCACTGCCTGCCATCTACAGATTGTCCAAATTATGTTTGTGAGACTGCAGGCTCCTCTGCTCTCTGCATGGTCATTAGTCAAT
Source organism: Malacoraja senta (assembly GCA_038087875.1). Classification (NCBI taxonomy): domain Eukaryota; kingdom Metazoa; phylum Chordata; class Chondrichthyes; order Rajiformes; family Rajidae; genus Malacoraja; species Malacoraja senta. Next base: position 3,107,999 of record CM075980.1, on the reverse strand, counting down.
GGTCATTAGTCAATGGTCATTAGTCAATGGTCATTAGTCAATGGTCAATAGTCAATGGTCAATAGTTACTGGTCAATAGTCAATGGTTAATGGTCAATGGTCAATGGTCAATGGTCAATAGTTAATAGTCAATGGTTAATGGTCAATGGTCAATGGTCAATGGTCAATAGTTAATAGTCAATGGTTAATGGTCAATGGTCAATGGTCAATAGTTAATAGTCAATGGTCAATGGTCAATGGTCAATGGTTGATGGTCAATGATCAATAGTTACCGGTCAATAATCAATGGTCAATAGTCGATGGTCAATAGTCAATGGTCATTGGTCAATGGTCAATAGTTAATGGTCAATAGTCAATGGTCAATGGTTAATGGTCATTGGTCAATGGTCAATAGTTACTGGTCAATAGTCAATGGTCAATGGTTTCTTTATTGCGATGTGTACCAGGTACAGTGGAATACATTTTTTCCTACAGCTCAGCTAGACTATCCTGTACATAAACACAACTGCCCCGCAGTTAGAACAGTGCGCAAAGAGCAGTCCACCACGTCCATATACAAGAGGCATCATTGTGGCCCCATTTTACAGTCTTAATAGTGTAGTTTAGTTTGGAGATGCAGCACGGAAACAGACCCTTTGGCCCACCCAGTCTGCACCAGCCAGCGATCCCCGCACCATAACACTATCCCACACTAGCGACAAATTTTACATTGATACCGAAGCCAATTAACCTATAAACCTGTACGTCTTTGGAGAGTGGGAGGAAACCGAAGATCTCGGGGGGAAAAAACCCACGCAGGTCACGGAGAGAACGTACAAATTCCGTACAGACAGCGCCCGTAGTCAGGATGTTCTGTCCCTGAACTGATTTTATGTGGAAGATTTCTCTGCCCAGATCATTATATAAATGGGTACAAAATCATGAGAGGAATAGATCGGGTAGACGCACAGAGTCTCTTGCCCAGAGTAATAATAATAATAATTCATTTTATTTACTGGCGCCTTTCTAACACCCAAGGACACCTTACAAGGCATAAAATCGCAAAAATACAAAACACATAATCGGAGTAAATTAAATATAAAAACACCACAATACACAAATCAAGGACAGAATTCAATTACAAAAGCACAAAAAGAAAATAAGAAACACAATTTGAGGAGAGAGCAGCGGCAGCCAAACCGCGCCAGCGTCCACTCTCCCCTCCGACCGCCATCTTGAACAAAGACCAACAGACACAGCACACAAAAATCATCCCCCCACAATGACCACCACTGTGGGGGAAGGCACAATGTCCAGTCCCCAACCCCAGTTCACCCAAAAGTCAGGCCTAATGAGGCCTCCGCTATTGCCTCTACGGAGGCCCGATGTTCCCGGCCGTCGGGAGAGTCCTCGCAGCGGCTGGAACGTCCGGTTTCCCAGCGGAGTTGATGGCACCTGAAGCCGACAAGGCCGCGCCGATTTGGAGCCACGAAGCTCCCGATGTTAAAGTCGGCGCCGCCGCCCGCGGCTGGTCGCTCCGCAGTCCCGCAGCCCGGAGGTGTTGATCTCGGCGGTCACCGCATACCGGGGCTCCAGCGCGTCGACCCAGCGCGGCGACCCAGGCAAGGCATCGCCCGCTACGCTCTGCGATGACGCTCCAGCGCTGTGCCGCCACCGAAGCTGAAGGTGCTGGGAGGTCCCCATCAGGAAATCGTCGCTCCATGCCCGCTGGTAGGCCACGAGGACGGGTCGACGGGGCAGCCCGGAGAAAAAGCTGCCTCACCAACCAGGTAGGGACCTAGAAATAGTTTCCCCCTTACCCCCCCACATTAAAAGTCAAATTCCCCAAACAAACAAAGAAATAAAAAAGCTAAAAACTTTTAAAAAAGTGAATTTAACGGACGGCTGCTGGTTAGCAGCCGTTCCTCCAAGATGGCTCCTCCTCCTCAGGTAGGGGAATCGAGGACCAGAGGACATAGGTTTAAAGTGAAGGGGAAAATATTTAATAGGAATCTGAGGGATAACTTTTTCACACAAAGGGCGGTGTGTGTATGGAACGAGCTGCCAGAGGAGGTAGTTGAGGCTGGGACTATCCCAACATTTAAGAAACAGTTAGACAGGTACATGGATAGGACAGGTTTGGAGGGAAATGGGCCAAACACGGGCAGGCTGGGACTCTATTCCCTGGAGCGCAGGAGGATGAGGGGTGATCTTGTAGAGGGGTCTAAAATCATGAGAGGGATAGATCGGGTAGACGCACAGAGTCTCTTGCCCAGAGTAGGGAATCGAGGACCAGAGGACATAGGTTCAAGGTGAAGGGGAAAAGATTTAATAGGAATCTGAGGGGTAACTTTTTCACACAAAGGGCGGTGGGTGTATGGAACGAGCTGCCAGAGGAGGTAGTCGAGGCTGGGACTATCCCAACGTTTAAGAAACATTTAGATGGGTACATGGATAGGACAGGTTTGGCGGGATATGGGCTAAATGCGGACAGGTGGGACTAGTGTAGCTGGGACATTTTAGGCCGGTGTGGGCAAGTTGGGCCGAAAGGGCCTGTTTCCACGCAGTATGACTCCATGACTCTAAAATTGATTATCTGGCCAATTTCCAATTTAGTGCATGGTAACTTGACCGATACAAATGAGCTACTGTTATCTCCTGCATCACGGCATTGACTGCACTTCAGAGAACACATAAAAGAACAGCACGGGAACAAGATGTCTGTGCCAACCATGATGCCAAGATATATTAACTTTATCTGTCTGTACATAGACTATGTCCCTCCATTCTCTGCATATCCATGTACCTTTCTAAAAGCCCCTTCAATGCCAATATTAGTTTAGTTTAATTTAGAGCAGTGCTTCTTAAACTATTTCGGTGAGATTCATTTAGCACAAAAATGTATTTATCACAAAATGTTATTCCCCTGCACCTGAGAGTTGTGAGTCTGTGGAATTCTCTGCCTCAGAGGGCGGTGGAGGCCGGTTCTCTGGATACTTTCAAGAGAGAGCTTGATAGGGCTCTTAAAGATAGCGGAATCAGGGGATATGGGGAGAAGGCAGGAACGGGGTACTGATTGGGGATGATCAGCCATGATCACATTGAATGGCGGTGCTAGCTCGAAGGGCCAAATGGCCTATTCCTGCACCTATTGTCTATTGTCTATTGTCTACTGACTAAATGTTCTTATGTTTTTTTGGTAATTTTCATCTTATTCTCCCTTGTGTATCATTTTATATATAATTTATTTTGTCACATGAGTAAAAAACATAAATTAACTCATTCACCCCAAAATAATTTCATTCGCCCTTGGGTGAACCAACCATTCACCAGTTTAAGAAGCACTGGTTTAGAGATACAGAGCGGAAACAGGCCCCTCGGCCCACTGTGTCCGCGCGGACCAGCGATCCCCGCACATTAACACTATCCCACACACGCTAGGGACAATCTTTACATTTACCAAGCCAGTTTACCTGCACGCCTGTACGTCTTTGGAGTGTGGGAGGAGACCGAAGATCTCGGAGAAAACCCACCCAGGTCACAGGGAGAACGTACAAACTCCGTGCTGACAGCACCCGTAGTCGGGATCGAACCCGGGTCTGCGGTGCTGCAAGCGCCATAAGGCAGCGACTCTACCGCTGCGCCACCGTGGATGCCCAAATTATATCTGTCTCCAGCGCCACCCCTGGCAGCGCGTTCCAGGCACCAGCTCTTCCTTTATAAAAACCTGCCCTGCACATCTCCTTTCAAGATGCGACTCTCATCTTGAAGCTGTGTCCTCCATTCTTAACACTTCCACCCTGGGAAACAGGTTCTGACTAGGGTCGCCAACTTTCTCACTCCCAAATAAGGGACAAAAGGTCAAAATACGGGACAAATTCCCCACGGCAATTCGTTGACCGACTCGGCCGTGGCTGGTGTGAATGATGAGTCGGCCCCGGGTGCTGGACTGCACACAAAGCCCAGCCGGCGGGGCCAGCTGAGGAGGTTTGGTCCGGGCCGCGCGCAAAGTCCAGCGCCCCATCCAACTCATGAGCCGATGATCGGCCACGAGAAGGAGGGGTGGTGGTGGTGTCGGCGGAAAGCGAAGGTCCGAAGGTCGGACAGCTCGCCGGGCTGCCGACCGACCGACGGGGCCACGGGCGAGGTGCTGCTGCTGCACTCCATGGGCTGCACTACGTCGGGACGGGCGAGGCGGGGCCGGACGCGGCGCTCCGACCCGACAGTCCCCTCGACCTGAGTAGCAGCAGTCAAATACAGGACGAGGGCGGTCCCGTACGGACAAACCAATTTAGCCCAATATACGGGATGTCCCGGCTAATACGGGACAGTGGGCGACCCTAGTTCTGACTGTCTACGCTATCTACGCCTCTCTTAGTCCAAGTTTGCCCAACCTCTCCTTGTAGCTAACACTACCTAATCCAGGCAGCATTCTGGTATCCTCTGACACTTGCCCGAAGACTCCACATCCTTCCTGTAATGGGACGACCAGAAATGCAGAGAACACTCCAAATGTGGCTTTACAGAGCTCCAAATATATTTTCATTCGCTGTAAACTACTTTCGAGGGCTCCTGAGCTTGTGGACAAAATGTGAGGCAGAATGAATGTTATTCTGGATTGTAAATTGCCCTATCTCTGTTAATAAAAAGACCAAAAGTGCTGGAGTAACTCGTTGGAACCGGAGAACATGGATTGGTGGTGTTGCGGGTCGGAACCCTTCTTCTGCCAGTAGAACCCATGTAGAAACAAGGAACTCTAGATGCTAGCCATGTTTATTTAATAGACAATAGACAATAGGTGCAGGAGTAGGCCATTCGGCCCTTCGACCAGCGATCCCTGGATGTTAACTCTATCCTACATTGGGGACATTCTTAAAAACATTTTCACCAAGTCAATTAACCTACAAACCTGCGCGTCTTTGGAGTGCAGGAGGAAACCGAAGATCTCGGCGAAACCCACGCAGGTCACGGGGGGAACGTACAAACTCCATACAGACAGCTCCCGTAGTCAGGATCGAACCTGGGCCTCCGGCGCTGTGAGGCAGCAGCGCTACCCGCTGCGCCACCGTGCCGCCCCAAACGTGGCGAGGCGAAGAGATACCAAAAGTGCTGGAGTAACTCGGGGGTTAGGCCGCATCACTGGAGAACATGGATCGGTGACGTTTTGAGTCACCGCAGTGGTCTGATGAAAGGTCCCGACCCGAAACGTCACCTCTCCACCTTCTGCAGGGAGGCTGCCTGACCCGCTGAGTTATTCCAGCATTTTGTGTCACTCTTCGCCTCTCCATGTTCTCCAGAGATGCTGCCTGACTGTGGAATTCATCGCCACAGAGGCCTGTGGGGACGTCAATGGATATTTGTAAGGAAGAGATAGATAGATCAGATTCTTGTTTAGTACGGGTGAGAGGGATTATGTGGAGAGGGCAGGAGAATGGGGTTAGGAGGGAGAGATAGATCAGTCTTGATTTAATGGCGGAGTAGACTTGATGGGCCGAATGGCCTAGTTCTATTCCTTATGACCTATGACCTATGACCTTATGTTCTTATGACCTTATGGCCACCTCAGCATTGACTAAGCTCCAAATTAATCCTGAGTGTTTGCTTTCATGAGGGACATGGTGTGCTTTCATGAGGCAGCGACTCCGGTAAATCCCTTCGACGGTGGGGAGGTGGGAAGCCGCGATGGACCGGGGCAGTGTCGACCACTTTTCCCGCAGTCTTCTTCGCTCCTGGGCGTTCGAGTTGCCGAACCAGGCCGTGATGCAACCGGTCGACGTGCTCTCTGCTGTACACCTTCGCTCTAAAGGCAAGGATTGAGTCATGGCCTCATCAATACCCGTGGATCCACGTCCCCGAATTGCAAGTTCATTTGCTTACCTCCTTGCGCAGCGCTTGCCTCCATGCAAACTCTTATGTTGGGAATCAATACGCTGGGACGCAAGCCCAACTTACACTAGTCCTAATTGCTTTCAACCGCTGTGAGAAGATAAAACTGTACGAAGAACTTTAGAACCTTTGTCGGCACCAGGAACGCGCGCACGGCCTTGCCGAGGTCTGCGGTGTTATTTTTTGACAGGATTGCCTGCAAAAACATTTCACTGCACCTCGGCCCCGTGACAACAAGGTGGCATTGAATCACTGGGTTGTGCATCATGAGGCGCCACGGAGGCACGGCGGTAGAGTTGCTGCCTTACAGCGCTTACAGCCGACCATTAACTGTGCAAGCCCTGGTCGTTCTGCCGACTGGATAGCGCGCAACAAAAGCTTTTCACTGTACCTAGGTACACGTGACAATAAACTGAACTGAACAGACAGCACCCGTAGTCGGGATCGAACTCGGGTCTGTGGAGCTGTAAGGCAGCGACTCTACTGCTGCCCTGCCGCCCATATAGTTGCTAAGTACATATGTCATAGAAGTGGATTGAGGCCATTTGGCCCATTGAGTCCACACCCTGCCATTCAATCACAGCTGATCTTTTCTTCCCTCTCAACCCCATCCTCCCGCCTTCTTCCCATAACTCTTGACACCAGCACTAATCGAGAACCTGTCAATCTCCGCTTAAAAATAACCAATGGCTTTGGCCTCCACCGCAGTCTTTGGAGTGGAGATCGCTGGTCGGCAAGGACTTGGTGGGCCGAAGGGCCCGTTACCACGCTGTATCTCTAAAGTCTACAGTGAAAGTCTAGACTAAATAGACCATAGACAATAGACATTAGGTGCAGGAGTAGGCCATTCGGCCCTGTGAGCCAGCACCGCCATTCAATGTGATCATGGCTGATCATCCCCAATCAGTACCCCGTTCCTGCCTTCTCCCCATATCCCCTGACTCCGCTATCTTTAAGAGCCCGATCAAGCTCTCTCTTGAAAGCATCCAGAGAACCGGCCTCCACCGCCCTCTGAGGCAGAGAATTCCACAGACTCACAACTTTCTGTGTGAAAACGTTTTTCCTCATCTCCATTCTAAATGGCTTACTCCTTATTCTTAAACTGTGGCCCCTGGTTCAGGACTCCCCCAACATCGGGAACATGTTTCCTGCCTCTAGTGTGTCCAAACCCTTAATAATCTTATATATTTCAATAAGATTTCCTCTCATCCTTCTAAATTCCAGAGTATACAAGCCCAGCCGCTCCATTCTATCAAAATATGACAGTCCCGCCATGCCGGGAATTAACCTGGTGAACCTACGGTGCACTCCCTCAAGAGCAAGAATGTCCTTCCTCAATTTTGGAGAACAAAACTGCACACAATACTCCAGGTGGGGTCTCAACAGGGCCCTGTACAACTACAGAAGGACCTCTTTGCTCCTATATTCAACTCCTCTTGTTCTGAAGACCAACATGCCATTTGCTTTCTTCACTGCCTGCTGTACCTGCATGCTTACATGCTTACTAAAGGAACAATACAAAATGAACACACATCCAGGTGGTTAGTATGAGCTTATTGGGCCGAAGGGCATCTTCCATGCGGTGACTGTCGCCAGCAGCTGAAGAAAATTTTGCATACATGAAAATCTACGTCTATGGTGCAAATTTCATGCAAAATAATTCACATTTAAGTTCCTTTTAATTTCCCGCAGCCATTATTTAAAACGCAAGCCATGAAGAGATGAATGCAGTGCTATCTGTTTGTGAAAATTTGTGCAGAGAACATCAAACCTGCTTTCATCTTCCTGTCATTCAAATGAATTGCTATCGCAACGTTTAAGAAACAATTTCGACATGTACATGGAAATAATATGGAGTGGTATAGAGGCCAAACGCAGGAAGGTGGGACTATAGATGGGACATGTTGGTCGTTGTGGGTAAGTCGTGCCGATGGCCTGTTTCCTCGCTGTATGACTCTAAGGTAGACAAAAGTGCTGGAGAAACTCAGCGGGTGAGGCAGCATCTATGGAGCGAAGGAAATAGGCAACGTTTCGGGCCGAAACCCTTCTTCCAGACTGAAGAAGTATGACTCTATGCTTAGTTTAGATATACAATGCAGAAACAGGTCCTTTGGCCCACCGAGTCCGCACCGACCAGCGCTATCTGCACATTAACACTATCCTACACGAGGGCCAATTTTTACACTTATACCAAGCTAATTAACCTACAAACCTGGACGTCTGTGGAGTGTGGGAGGAATCCGAAGTCACACGCGGGTGACGGGGAGAACGTACAAACTCCGTACAGACAAGCACCCGTAGCCAGGATTGAACCAGGGTCTCTGACGCTGTTAGTGCCCTAAGGCAACAAATCCACCGCTGCGCCATCGTGCTGCCCACTATGATTATGCTATGTCTTCAACTTTTAACCTCAGTCAGCTTTGCAGCCTCTGGTTATTGGTATAAAGAATTCTACCGAACTCATCTAGAAAAGAACTAACATCAATAACAATTCATCAAGAGGTCTAATGACTTGCTAACAGGTCTAAATTGTGGCATCACAGGATCAGGTTAATTTAGCATAAACATTTGGGCCAAACACAGGCCGGTGGGACTAGTGTAGATGGGACATGTTGGTTGGTGTGGGCAAGTTGGGCCAAACGGGCCTGTTTCCACGCCGTATGCCTCGATGAAACATTGAGAACAGCCTTTATAAGGTAAGTAAAGTAAGTAAGTTTATTGGCCAGGTATTCACATACAATGAATTTGCCTTGGTGCTCCGCCCACAAGTAACAACATGGCATACAGTGGCAGTTACGAATGACTCAGAAAACACTAAACATTAATAATAATAAAACATTAATGATAAAACACCATTGATCAAGCATGTGAACCAACAAAATACCAGATCAAAGGGAGGCTGCAGATTTTTGGCTGTTGAGTAGAGCAACTACTCGTGGATAAAAACTGTTTTTATGTCTGGCTGTGGCAGCTTTGACAGTCCGGAGTCGCCTTCCAGAGGGAAGTGATTCAAAGAGTTTGTGGCCAGGTTGAGAGGGGTCAGAGATGATCTTGCCCGCTCGCTTCCTGGCCCTTGCAGTGTACAGTTCGTCAATGGAGGGAATGTTGCAGCCAACAACCTTCTCAGCTGATCGGACGATTCGCTGCAGCCTCCGGGTGTCGTGCTTGGTGGCTGAGCCAAACCAGACCATGATGGAGAAGGTGAGAACAGACTCTACGATGGCCGTGTAGAATTGGACCATCATTGCCTGTGGCAGATTGTGCTTCCTCAGCTGCCGTAGGAAGTACATCTGTTGTGCCTTTTTGACTGTGGAGTCGATGGTGGCCCCCCCCACTTAAGGTCCTTAAGGTGGACCGTCATCCGAACAATTGTCTAAGCTCCTAACCCCGTCGAGCCTCTGTTTCTGGCTAAATGGTTCTTTATTGTCACGTCTGCACTGCAGGGTGAAATTCTTGCACCCGTCGCCATGTTTTGCCGCCATTTACAAAAGTAAAAGATGTCCAAAGCCCGGTCCACGTTTTGCAGGACTCAAGCCCAGAAGCTGCCAGCCACTGTTAAACTGTAGGATCTGCTGAATCCCAGGACAGAAAGCAAAGAACAAACGACACAGTTAGACCAAGACCACCAGGGGGCGCCGGGGAGATGGCAGCCCTGTCGGCAGTCAGTTTGTTTTTTCTTTCTTTTTGTTATTTTTAGTTTGTTAAAAGCTTTGTTTTAATGTTCTTTGGTTTGTTTTATGTTGGGGGAGGGGGGTGGGGATCGGGGAAACTTTTTTTCAAATTTCTTACCTTCCCGGAGATGTGATCGATTTTTCGGATCACATTCTCCGGGCTCCGCGGAAATATTGATCACATCTCCGGGTAAGACGGTAAGAAGGTTTGATTCCTGCAAAACGTGGACCGGACTTTGGACGGCCTAATATCGATGGAGCTGGAAGCCTCCTCGGACTGTCGTGAGCCCCACCGCGGGGCGTGGACTTTAACAGCGGAGAGGATCCCTTGCTTGGGATCGCTCCCACCGCGACCACCGTGGACTTACCAACAAGGGCTCGCAGTCTCGGGTGAGGCTGGTCGGGAAGCTCCAACGCCGCGGAAGGTTCGCCCAGCCCCGGTGCGAGGTTCGATCGCCCGGAGCGGGGGAGCTGACATCCCCCCCGATGCGGGAGCTTGATCGCCAGGACGCGGAGGGCCCGAACGCCGCCGGCCATGGGAGTCAAGATCATCCCGTCAACGGAGGGCTCGAGGCCCCCGACCGAGGAAGAACAAAAGGAAGGACTTGAACTTTATTTCGCCTTCCATCACAGTGAGGAATGTGGAGGAGTCACTGTGGTGGATGTTTATGTTAAAATGTGTTTTTGAGTGATCTGTTATTTTAAATTGTATGACTGACCTGGCCAGTGAAATTCCTCGTATGTTGCAAAACATACTTGGCGAATAAAGTGTGATTCTGATTTGGCTGAGCCAGACACCTTGTGTCACGTTTATTCCAGAAGCCCCTTTTACCCACATTCTCACCAAACATAACCCGTGTGTAGATAAGGCCGATTAGTGCGACTGACTTTGGAGTTTGATATCGAGCTCTTGTGGCTGGACCTTCTCGTGAGGCTGCTGGCGAGTCGCCGACGGTGACGGGCTGTATGCAAAACCAACGTGGGCATGAAGGTGCCACAGCTCCGCCCTCAGCCACCGTGTCATACAAGGTGGCGACTGCCTGGCTTTGTCCTGCCCCGTACAGGTCTAAACAAAACCACCTCTAAATATTGAAGAATTACAGGCGGCACGGTGATAGAGTTGCTGCCTTACAACGCTTGAAGCGCCAGAGACCTGGTTTCAATCCTGGCTACAGGTGCTGTCTGTATGGAGTTTGCACGGTCTCCCCGTGCCATGCGTGGGTTTTCTCCGAGATCTTCGGTCTCCTCCCACGCTGCAAAGACGTACAGGTTTGTAGGCTAATTGGTTTTGGTATAAATGTAAAAATTGTCCCGAGGGTGTGTGGGATAGTGTTGGTGTGCGGGGATCGCTGGTCGGCGCGGATGGGTCGAAGGGCCTGTTTCGACACTGTATCTCTAAACTAAACTAAACCCTAAATTGCCTCTAAATATGATGCTCAAATATTCACATAATCCAATCTATTTTAATAACTGATTGGCTCCATTCCCACTACCATCCCCTTCCATCTTTGAGAACACTTAGAGTCCAAGAGTGATACAGCGTGGAAACAGGCCCCTTCAGCCCAACTTGCCCACACCAGCCAACATGTCCCATCCACAAATTAGTCCCACGCAAAAAAGCTCTGCTCTGGTATCTTTGGTCCCACCTGCGTGCGTTTGGTCCATCTTCCTCCAAACCTGTCCTATCCATGTGTAAGAATGAACTGCAGATGCTGGTTTAAACCGAAGAGAGACACAAAAAGCTGGAGTAACTCAGGCAGCATCTCTGGAGTGAAGGATCGACCCGAAACGTCACCCATTCCTTCTCTCCAGAGATGCTGCCTGTCCCGCTGAGTTACTCCACCTTTTTGTGTCTATCTTCTGTCCTATCCATGTACCTGGTCGGTGCGGACTCGGTGGGCCGCACTGTATCTCTAAACTAAAAAAAACTAAACTAAGATGGGACATTTTAATACAAGATCACTGAAGGAGACAACATCTTGAGTGGACAATATTAAAAATACTATTTATTTCAGTCAATTAAAAACCTACGGATCTGAAGTACAGCCTGATTTTTTTTCAGTTTCATGTACAGTGGGGGGGGGGGGGGGGGGGGGGGGGGTGGGGGGGGGGGGGGGAGCAAAAGTCATTGGTAAACATCAGTAGTGTTAGGTCTAGCACTGAGAAAAGACTGGGGCACTGCAGTGCTAATGCTCCATGTCCGTACAGGCAAATTCATAAAGGCCCCACTCTGCTTATAACGGAATTCATTTTGGCATCTTCTTAAACTGGCGTTTACTCGGAGTGAGATTAGTCACTGAGGAGCATTTCATTCAATGCGCTGAAATAAAAATAAGGGAGAATGTTAACTTTGCTGATCATAGTCACCGCTCTGACCCGAAACGTCACCCATTCCTTTTCTCAGTTCAGTTCAGTTTTATTTGTCATATGTAGGTTAACACAGGGTCAACGGTACAATGAAATGCGTTTGACAAGACAACGGGTCACCTCAGCAATGATATTACAAGGATATTACAAGGATATTACAAGGATATTACAATATTCCAGTGATCACGGTGGCGCAGCGGTAAAGTTGCTGCCTTACTGCGAATGCAGCGCCATAGATCCCGACGACGGGTGCTGTCTGTACGGAGTTTGTCCGTTCTCCCCGTGACCTGCGTGGGGTTTTCTCCGAGATCTTCGGTTACATCCCACACTCCAAAAGGCGTACAGGTTTGTAGGTTAATTGGCTTGGTAGATGTAAACATTGTCCCTAGTGGGTGTAGGATAGCGTTTTCGCGCTGTATCTCTAAACTAAGCTATACTAAGCTAAACTAGATGCTGCCCGTCCCACTGAGTTACTCCAGCTTTTTGTGTCTATCTTCGGTTTAAACCAGCGTCTGCAGTTCCTTCTTACGTTCTTCAGACTAGCTTCACTCAAACTCAGTCTGAAGAAGGGTCTCGTCCTGAAATGTCAACTATTCCTTCTCTCCAGAGATGCTGCCCGTCCCGCTGAGTTAGTCCAGCATTTTGTGTCTATCTTCGGTGCAAGCCAGCATCTGCAGTTCCTTCCTACACATTGCTGACAATATTGGAGTGGAAGGCCACATGAAGTCTAATTGATCTAAACATGTTAACTTTATTTCTTGGTCTCCAACCTGAAATGGTTAGTTGACTTTAGAGATACAGCATGGGAACTGGCCCTTCGGCCCACCGAGTCCATCACCCCATACACTAGTTCTATGACATCCCAGTGTTGCATCCACGCACCAGGGGCAAATATTACGGAGGCCACAATTGACCTACAAACCCGCACGTCTTTGGTATGTGGGAGGAAATCGGAGAACCAGGAGAAAACCCACGAGCTCAGAGGGAGAACTTTCACTGCATTTTTCAATTTTCAAAAGCTTTTCACTGTACCTTGGTACTTTGTGACAATAAACTAAACTAAACTAAATGTACAAACTCCGCACAGACAGCACCCGTAGTCAGGAGTGAACAATAGACAATAGGTGAAGGAATAGGCCATTCGGCCCTTCGAGCCAGCACCGCCATTCAATGCGATCATGGCTGATCATCCCCAATCAGTACCCCGTTCCTGCCTTCTCCCCATATCCCCTGACTCCGCTATCTTTAAGAGCTCTATCCAACTCTCTCTTGAAAGCATCCAGAGAACCGGCCTCCACCGCCTTCTGAAGCAGAGAATTCCACAGACTCACAACTTTCTGTGTGAAAAAGTGTTTCCTCGTCTCCGTTCTAAATGGCTTACCCCTTATTCTTAAACTGTGGCCCCTGGTTCTGGACTCCCCCACCATCGGGAACATGTTTCCTGCCTCCAGCGTGTTCAAACCCTTAATAATCTTATATGTTTCATCCTTCTAAATTCCAGAGTATACAAGCCCAGCCACTCCATTCTCTCAGCATATGACAGTCCCGCCATCCCGCGAGTTAACCTGGTGAACCTACGCTGCACTCCCTCAATAGCATGAATGTCCTTCCTCAAATTTGGAGACTAAAACTGCACACAATACTCCAGGTGGGGTCTCACTAGGGCCCTGTACATCCCAGGTCTCCGGCGCTGTGAGGCAGCAACTCTACCGCTGCGCCACTGTGCCGTCCCTTGTTAACTCAGTTCAACTCTCCACTGACCTGCTGAGTAAACCAGGATTTTTTCATCTCATGTGCCATTTTCTGGTGTTTGCTCAGAAGGTGTTGTAGATTATCAAAACAGCCTATCTCTAGGGGGCGCTGTCCTGTGTGCGGCTGCCCAGCCAGCAGCTGTCTGTCCTTTCATCTTTTATTTTTTATTTTAGTTAGTTAAGTGTTTTGTTTGGAGGTCTAGACTTTTTTGTGTGGGGGGGGGGGGAGGGGGAAACTACCTTTCAGGGTCCCTACCTGGCCGGAGAGGCAGCTTTTCTCCGGGCTGCAGCTTCGACCCGTCCTCGCGGCCTACCAGCGGGCCTGGAGCGGCGTTTCCTGTCGGGGACCGCCCAGAACTTCGGCTTCGGCGGCGGCACAGCACTGGAGCGCTATCGCGGAGCGGGCGATGCCTTGCCCGGGTCGCTGCGCTGGAGCTCCGGTGAGCTGAGGGTTGGTGGGGAAAACATCGCGGAGCTGCGGGACTGTGGAGCGACCAGCTGCGGGCGGCAGCGCTGAACTTTACACCGGGAGCCTGGGATCTCTAGATGAGATCGCCAGTTGTGGAGCTCCAACCGGCGCGGCCTTGTTGGCTTCGGAAGCCGCGGCCCCCAGTGCGGAAGTGGCCGTTCCACGGTTCCCAGGCCGCTGGGAGGACTCTCCCGACGCCGGAGTAATATCACCCGGCGAGAACGGCCTGGAACATCGGGCCTCCGTAGAGGCAACTGTGGAGGCCTCAATGGGCCCGACTATGGGTGAACTGGGGTTGGGGACTGCACTTTGTGCCTTCCCTCATGGTGGGAGCCATTGTGGGGGGATGTTCTTTGTGTTAAGACTATCTTGGTGTTGTGTCTGTATTCTCTTCTTTTGTGTGCTGCATAATGGCAAGAAGCATTTCACTTCACTACACCTGGGTGTATGTGAATGTGACTAATAAAAATACTTATACTTTACTTTACAGGGGAGAGGGAGTCTCGAGATATAGAAGGGTAAGGTGTGAGAATGACAGATCACAGCGGATGCTGATAAGGAAATGTCATCTGCTGGAAGGAACTTTTAAACCAAAGATAGACACAAAATGCTGGAGTAACTCAGCGGGACGGGCAGAATCTCTGGAGAGAAGGAATGGGTGACGTTTTGGGTCGAGACCTTTCTTCGGACTGAGAGTCAGGGGAGAGGGAGACACAGAGATAAGGAAGGGCAAGGTGTGAGAACGAGACATCAAAGGGTCAAGGAAAATATAGAATAGACCATTGTTAGCAAGGAGAAGGTGACAACAAAGCAAACAGAGATAAAATGTAATCTGGGACAGTCAGACTGATCGGAGAACTGATGCAGTCTGAAGGAAATGTGATCTGTCGCTTTCACACCTTACCCTTCTAAATCTCCATCTCCCCTGACTCCCAGTCTGAAGCAAAGATCCTATAGCAAGCAAGATGGTCCACTCGATGAAAAAGACGTAGTACGGTCATGGGCAGATTTATGGGTAATTTTCGGCCCCATTCCGGTAACCGGCTTCCGTCTCCGCACCAAAGATCCCATAGCGGAGCCAAGATACTAGTGCGGAGACGGAAGCCGGTTACGGAAACATCCTCATAAAAATAAAAGTTCTTTGGTAAAAATCTTCTCATTTTCAGAATTATAATTTATTAACACAAACTGTTCCCCCGCAACGTTGATTACACGGCGAGTCGGGTCGGGTCGGGTTACGGAAATGGATACACGTCAACCCATTGCATTTAGCTGGAGTGGTCCATCTTGCTCTGCTATAGGCTCTTTGGTCTGAAGAAGGTCTTGCCCCTTTTCTCCAGAGATGCTGCCTGTCCCACTGAGTGCCCAGTTAATCCTGCACTTTGTGTTCTCATTATCCTGAGCTGATGTTCCCCAGACTCGGACTCCCTCTGCAGGAGAAACATCTGCACAGCATGTTCTCTGTCTTTAGTCTTTAGTCTCGACTCGAAACGGAGTCTGAAGAAGGGACTCGAACCAACCATAGAAACATAGAAAATATGTGCAGGAGTAGGCCATTCGGCCCTTCGAGCCTGCACCGCCATTCGATATGATCATGGCTGATCATCCAACTCAGTATCCTATACCTGCCTTCTCTCCATACCCCCTGATCCCTTTAGCCACAAGGGCCACATCTAACTCCCTCTTAAATATAGCCAATGAACTGGCCTCAACTACCTTCTGTGGCAGAGAGTTCCTGAGATTCACTACTCTCTGTGTGAAAAATGTTTTCCTCACCTCGGTCCTAAAAGATTTCCCCCTTATCCTTAAACTGTGACCCCTTGTTCTGGACTTCCCCAACATCGGGAACAATCTTCCTGCATCTAGCCTGTCCAACCCCTTAAGAATTTTGTACGTTTCTATAAGATTCCCCCTCAATCTTCTAAATTCAAGCGAGTACAAGCCGAGTCTATCCAGTCTTTCGTCATATGAAAGTCCTGACATCCCAGGAATCAGTCTGGTGAACCTTCTCTGTACTCCCTCTATGGCAAGAATGTCTTTCCTCAGATTAGGAGACCAAAACTGTACGCAATACTCCAGGTGTGGTCTCACCAAGACCCTGTACAACTGCAGTAGAACCTTCCTGCTCCTATACTCAAATCCTTTTGCTATGAATGCTAACATACCATTCGCCTTCTTCACTGCCTGCTGCACTTGCATGCCTACTTTTAATGACTGGTGTACCATGACACCCACGTCTCGTTGCATCTCCCCTTTTCCTAATCGGCCACCATTCAGGTAATAGTCTACTTTCCTGTTTTTGCCACCAAAGTGGATAACCTCACATTTATCCACATTATACTGCATCTGCCATGCATTTGCCCACTCACCCAGCCTATCCAAGTCACCTTGCAGCCTCCTCACAGCTAACACTGCCCCCCAGCTTCGTGTCATCCGCAAACTTGGAGATGTTGCATTCAATTCCCTCGTCCAAATCATTAATATATATCGTAAATAGCTGGGGTCCCAGCACTGAGCCTTGCGGTACCCCATTAGTCACTGCCTGCCATTGTGAAAAGGACCCGTTTACTCCTACGCTTTTGCAAAACGTCACCTATTCCTTCGCTCCATAGATGCTGCCTCACCCGCTGAGTTTCTCCGGCATTTTTGTCTACCTTTGATTTTTCCAGCATCTGCAGTTCCTTCTTAAACATGAATGATAGCACATAATTTTTCCCCAAAATGGAAAGGTTTATAGTAAAGGATTGAGTTAATTCTGCTTTTCTTCCACTTGGGTAGCTTACAATGCAACGGCATGAACATTGGTGATAGACACAAAATACTGGAGCGGGTCAGGCAGCATCTCTTGAGAAAAGGAATAGGTGACGTTTTGGGTCGAGACCCTGATTCAGAAAGAGTCAGGGGAGAGGGAAAACTAGAGGTATAAATGAAGTCCAAAGAAGCAATGAACATTGAACTCTCCAAGTTTAAGTAACTAAGGACCCTTCCCCTCTCTTCCCCCCATCCTCCCTACTGGACTCGCACCTATTTCTCCGCACCCCCTCCCTTTCCACCTACATTCCTTCTTCTAGCTTCACAATTCACAACTCTTTCCTCCTTTTGTCTCACACCTTCTGTCTTTTCATCTCTGGCCTATGTCCAGCGTTCTGCCTATCAACCAACCCACCTGTATCTTTAGTTTTTCTTTTAAATCCACTTATTATTTGCCAGGCTTTGCCCTGCCCCTCCTCGCTTCAACCTTTTCTTCCCCCCCCCCCCCCCCACACAACACTCTGAAGAAGGGTTCTGACCCGAAAAGTTGTCTGTCCACGTTCGCCAAAGATGCTTTTTGACCAGCTGAGATACTCTGGGACTTTATTGTATTTTTTAAATGTAAACCAGCATCTGCTGGAGAATG
Organism: Malacoraja senta; assembly: GCA_038087875.1. NCBI lineage: Eukaryota > Metazoa > Chordata > Chondrichthyes > Rajiformes > Rajidae > Malacoraja > Malacoraja senta. Next base: position 3,090,479 of record CM075980.1, on the reverse strand, counting down.
AAGGAGGACCTGGCGCGGGATACTTCGTAACTTTGTCAGCGCCCTTTATGTGGAGACCGTTTGCATACCTTGGGCATGGCAAGCAAACAATTTCACTGTGATATGTGTCATGTGACAAAGTATTAATTAATTCATTCATCCATTCATAAAGTCATAGAGTGATACAGTGTGGAAACAGGCCCTTTGGCCCAATTTGCCTACAAATGTCCCATCTACAATAGTCCCACCTGCCTGCGTTTGGTCCATATCGTGTCCTCCAAACGTGTCCTATCCATGTACCTGTCTGCTTCTTAAACGTTGGGATAGTCCCAGCCTCAACAGCTTGTTCCAAACACCCCTCAGATTCCTATTAAATCTTTTCCCCTTCACCTTAAACCTGTGTCCTCTGGCCCTCGATCCCCCTACTCTGGGCAAGAGACTCTGTGCATCTACCCGATCTATTCCTCTCATGATCTTATACACTTCTATAAGATCACCTCTCATCCTCCTGCGCTCCAAGGAATAGAGTCCCATCCGGCTCAACCTCTCCCTATAGCTCACACCCTCTAGCCTACCGACATCCTCGTAAATCTTCTCTGAACCCTTTCAAGCTTGACAATATCTTTCCTATAACATGGTGCCCAGAACTGAGCACAATATTCTAAATGCGTTCTCACCAACGTCTTATTCAACTGCAACATCACCTCCCATCCATTCAGTTCCTTGTTTCTAAAGTAAATTCATGTTGATTTATTAGGCCTTTTGATTATTCACACAGGCCTGGATGGTAAACCTGCTAATATACACAAAATAAATTCTTCCTCACTGCACCCGATAACGCAGATTCACATTGTGCCAATTTACCCCATTTTATTTTTTTCAGCTGCGCGGCTAAAAGGCATGGGAAGCAGCTCTAACGATGGGTTTTGTAACAATATTGATGAGAGACCCGTGCAAAAGTCACTGTTGGTAACATCATGCAAAACGTCACTGAAAGTCAGCATGTAACAGGGATCACATGCTTTAATGGCTATGACTGTAGCATTATTGTGCCTCGCGGCTAATTAGCTTCCTGCCACTCATGAATTTTAGGAATCTTATTAAGTTAAAAATGTTTTTTACCCGAGATCAATTTCTCCGTCTTTTTCCTTGTCCAATAACTCAGTCAGCTTTTGCTGTTCCACGTCATTTAAGGGGACTCTGGCATTCTGAAACAGAACAATTTTAATCATGATATCATTACGTCTGGTTCAGCCTTATTCCTTTCACTAAACAAGATTTCATTCTGCACTGCTGTGATTTCTCATATCAAAGCTTTTAATGAAGCTGTAGGCAAGGTATATGGATATGCATGGAAAGGAGGATATGGGTTAGACAATAGACAGTAGGTGCAGGAGGAGGCCATTTGGCCCTTCGAGCCAGCACCGCCATTTAATGTGATCATGGCTGATCATCCACAATCAGTACCCCGTTCCTGCCTTCTCATCATAATTTTTGTGGGGTTTTTTTTGGTTCTATAGTCCTTCAACTAGAAAGGACACAAAGCGCTGGAGTAACTCAGAGAGTCAGGCAGAATTGCTGGAGAACATGGATAGGCGACGTATCGGGTCGGAACCCTTGCTCAGATAACAGAGCACGGGAACAACCGATGTATACAGAGTTTGTACGCTCTCCCTGTGACCGTGTGGGTTTTCTCCAGGTGCTCCGGTCTCCTCCCTCACTCCAAAGACGAGCAGGTTTGTAGGCTAATTGGCTTTGGTAAAATTGTGCATTGGCCCTAGTGTGTAGTATAGTGCTAGTGTACGGTGTGATCGCTGGTCGGCGCGGACTCGCTGGGCCGAATGGCCTGTTTCATCCCATCTCCCTGCTCGTCCCTTATCATGTATCTAAACCCTGAATGGCTCGATTGTAATAATGTATTGTTTAGTTTAGTTTAGTTTAGAAATACAGCGCGGAAACAATCCTTTCGGCCCACCAGCGATCCCTGCACACTAACACTATCCGACACCCACTAGGGACAATTGTTTTTTTACATTTTACACCAAGCCAATTAACCTACAAACCTGCACGTCTTTGGAGTGTGGGAGGAAACCGAAGATCTTGGAGAAAATCCCACGCAGGTCACGGGGAGAACGTGCAAACTCCGCACGGACAGAGCCCGTAGTCGGGATCGAACCCGGGTGTCTGGCGCTGCATTCGCTGTAAGGCAGCAACTTTACCGCTGCGCCATCGTGACCGCCCTATTTGTCCCTAAATTGTCTTTCCGCTGACTGGATAGCACACCACAAAAGCTTTTCGCTGTACCTCGGTACACGTGACCATAAACTGAACTGAAACTGAACTGATGCTCGGTGTATCTCTATCCTTTCATATGTCTGTTTAATTGTCTCACAAACATTACAGACACTACACACTGGCGGAGTTTCTGAGGAGGACTGCTTCACTGTATTCTGGTTGTGTCGGATGCAGTGACATACTGACCTTCAGTCCCTCTTGGAATTTACACAGCCTGATGGGCCTGTTCTCCACGAGATCGAATGCGTCCAAGAAATGCTCTGCCTGCAGCTGGTTCTCCTTCATGTATTCCTTCAGTTTAGTAAGCGGATCAGCCTGTGACAAGAAACACGGTCATCAGCGTCAGCAGGAGGGTGATTTATTCCCTCAATGCCCACAGCGGGCAGCTCGGTGGGTATTGAGGGAAATTTACACCAGGTTGGGAACCCTTGATCTACCTCAATGTTGACCCTCGGACTATCCATGATCGGACTTTGCTGGCTTCACCTTGCACTAAATGTTATCATGTGGTCAAATGGTGCGCAGAAAACAACCTCCAGCTTAACACCTCAAAAACCTTAGAAACCATCATAGATTTCAGACGCAAACAAAACCTCAAACCCCGGTCCATGTCAACTCCCATCCCATAACCTCCATGAACATATTTAAGTTTCTGGGCACCTATATCTGCAATAATCTAAAATGGCACATCAATGCTGACCACATCATTAAGAAAGGACAACAACGCCTATACTTCCTCAGACAGCTCAAGGAGTTCAGAGTCCACAAACACCTCCTGGTTCGCTTCTATCAATCCATCATTGAAAGCATCATCACTTCCTCAATCACAGTCTGGTACGGAAACACTGACAGTCATTCACTACACAGAATACAGCGCATTGTCTCCAAGGCCTCTAGGATCATCAACTCTCCCCTCCCCTCAATCCATTCCATTTACCTCCAACGTACCTCAAAACGGGCAACAAAGATCATCTCGGACCCCTCCCATCCAGCAAACCACCTTTTCCAGTCTCTCCCTTCAGGGAGGTGCCTTAGGTCACTTGCTACAAAATCCACCCGTTTTAAAAACAGTTTCTTCCCCTCAGCAATAAGAACACTTAATTCCCTCCAATAACTTTTGACTTTGATGTATACAGTGTCTTGTCTATGGTTTTTGTCTGTTCTTTTGCACTATGTATTGTTGGTGAGATTTGTGATTTGTGATGTGCTTTATTATTATGATCTGTGTTGTTATTAGTGTTAATGTGCTAAAGCAGTGTACCATCATGTACCGAACCCAATTACCACCAACCCTGGTCGTGTGGCAAATAAAGTTTCTATCTATCTATCTATCTATCTATACACTGTAAACGGCTCGATTGTAATCATGTATTGTCTTTCCGCTGACTGGATAGCAGGTAGCAAAAGTTTTTCACTGTACCTCGGTACGTGACAATAAACTAAACTGAACTAAAAATAACATGTCTATCTTTGGTATAACGCAGCATCTGCAGTTCCTTTTTTTGATTACATTTTAGTGCAATTTGAATTTCTTACTTTATAACTTTGATTAGATGTGGTAGTGCCGTGGAAGCCAGTGCTCTGGATCACTGATTCAGAGGCATGAATTCAGAGACACGGCATGACAATAATTGAAGGTGGACACGAAAAACTGGAGTAACTCAGCAGGCCAGGCAACATCTCTGGAGAAAAGGAATGGGTGACGTTTCGGGTCGAGACCCTTCTTCGGGCTGCCTGTCCCGCTGAGTTACTCCAGCTTTTTGTGTCTATCTTCAGTTTAAACCAGCAACTGCAGTTCCTTCGAGATGCTTGAGATTTTCACACAGAGAGTTGTGAGTCTGTGGAATTCTCTGCCTCAGAGGGCGGTGGAGGCCGGTTCTCTGGAAACTTTCAAGAGAGAGCTAGATTGGGCTCTTGAAGATAGCGGAGTCAGGGGATATGGGGAGAAGGCAGGAACGGGGTATTGATTGTGGATGATCAGCCATGATCACATTGAATGGCGGTGCTGGCTTGAAGGGCGGTGTGGCCTACTCCGGCATCTATTGTCTATTGTCTATTGTCTAATAGGTAATGTCATTTCAGTGATTCCTAAACATTTCTATCGGTAACAAAACAAGAGCAAATTTTTACCTTAGATCTTGGTTTTTTAAACTGATCCAAATTCCTCTCATGTTTCACTTCCAGATTTGGAACCTGTTCTTTTACGCTATTGAACAAGTCCTCAAAATCGTTATTAACTGTGATATCCTGAAAGAAATAAAGAGGGTCAGTGTCATCTTACTCGGCGGACACTTAAAGACAGTTTCAAGTGGAACACAGTTACTTTAGAGATACAGCGCGGAAACAGAACCTTCGGCCCCCCCAAGTTCAGCCACATTGGTACCACCCTAACACGCTAGGGAAAATTCACAATTTTACCAAAGCTAATTAACCTGCAAACCTGCAGGTCATTGGAGTGTGGGAGTAAACCGGAGCTCCCAGATAAAAATCGGATACAGAGGGTTTAGAGGAGTATGGGAAATGCAGGTAGCTGGACTGGCGGAGATGGAGCTCCTTGGCTGGCATGGAGAAGTTGGGCCAAAGGGCCTGTTTCCGTGCTGTGTGACTCTATGAGTGGGTAACATGCGTCTCCAATGGATAATGGGATACATTGGAAGTAGGTACCACAGACACTGATCTGATCCCACGCCACATTTCCAACATTGGGACCATTACAAAAAGATCTTCGATATCGAATTTCTCATGGACACTGGAAAAGCTTTCGTCTTCCCACTTCGACACAGTGGGAGAGCCTAGGACCAGAGGTCAGAGCCTCGGAATTAAGGGACATTCCGTTAGGAAGGAGATGAGGAGCAATTTCTTTCATCAGAGGGTGGTGAATCGGTGGCAGTCATTACCACAGAAGGCTGTGGAGGCCAAGTCAATGGATATTTTTAAGGCAGAGATTCTTGATTAGTACGGGTGTCAGGGGTTATGGGGAGAAGGCAGGAGAATGGGGTTACGAGGGAGAGATAGATCAGCCAGAATTGAATGGTGGAGTATTGATGGGCCGAATGGCCTAATTCTGCGCCGATGCATGCATTACAGCTGAAACAATGGGATTACATCAAATGCATTTTGCAAAACAATTATCACCACTGCTGCACACTCAGATTAGATGCATCATTTCACACACATGGTGAAGCATAGTAGATGTATCCCCAATGTAAACACATGTAAAAGACTTTCAAGCTAACAGTTCTATTTTGATATCAGGAACTACTCAAGGAACACCACAATACTTACAGAGAAGTCCAATGACTTTATGGCACTTTTAGCGTTGTCTTTTATAGCTTTCAATATCGCGTAACATCCAGCACTCTGCATTGGATTCCGGGACATCTATGAACATCAATAAACTTTAAACAGACAGTTTCTTCCCGGCTGTTATCAGGCAACCGAGCCATCCTATCACCAGCTCGAGAGCAGTCCTGAGCTACTATCTACTGTACTTCATTGGAGACCCTCGGACTATCTTTAATCAGACAATACTTGACTTTACCTTGCACTAAATGTTATTCCCTTTACCATGTATCTGTATGTTGTGGATGGCTCAGTAGTAATTATGTATTGTCTTTCTGCTGACTGGTTAGCACGCAACTAAAAGCTTTTCACTGTACCTCGGGACACGTGACAATAAACTAAACTAAACTAAACTAAAAAGAGTCTCGATCCGAAACTTCTCTCCAGAGATGTGGCCTGTCCCGCTGAGGTACTCCAGGATTTTGTGTCTATCTTCATCTTAAACTAATTATTTGATATGGTGAATAGGATAGCCGCATTATAAAGATGGAGGCATTATAAAGATGGAGGTAAAGCGACACTTGTAGCTTTACCTCCCCCCTCGACTACATCCAAGGACCCAAGCAGTCTTTCCAGGTGAGGCAGAGGTTCACCTGCACCTCCTCCAACCTCATTTGCTGCATCTGCTGTTCCAGATGTCAACTTCTCTACATCAGCGAGTCCAAGCGCAGGCTCGGCGATCGCTTCGCCCAACACCTCCGCTCAGTTCGCACTAACCAACCTCATCTCCCCGGTGGCTCAGCACTTCAACTCCCCCTCCCATTCCAAATCTGACCTTTCTGTCCTGGGCCTCCTCCAATGCCAGAGTGAGGCCCAGCGCAAATCGGAGGACAGCACCTCATATTTCGCTTTGGTAGTTTACACCCCAGCGGTATGAACATTGACTTCTCTAATTTCAGATAGTCCTTGCTTTCTCCCTCCTTCCCCTCCCCCTTCCCAGCTCTCCCACAAGCGTACTGTCTCCGCCTCTTCCTTTCTTTATCCCGGCCCCTCCCCCTCGACATCAGTCCGAAGAAGGGTCTCGACCCGAAACGTCGCCTAATTCTTCCCTCCATAGATGCTGCCTCACCCGCTGAGTTCCTCCAGCATTTTTGACTACCTTCTGCCGCATTATAAAGAGTCATTAGATTACCGTACCTGCTCGTCAGTGCACTTACATTCAGGTCAATGAGAGTGGCATTGCCCCTCAATCCCAAGGATAACAACACAGCTCCTTCCACAGAAATACGATTATTACTGCAAAACAAAATCAAACTCAAAATGTCGGTATCTCAGACCAGCACGTTGGTACGTAGAAGAGTTTCGCATGTTTTGTGGATCAAACCTGCAAGTTAACGTCGTGGAGGCATCGTTGAGAAGGAGAACAAAGGAAGACCCGGCGTGGGGGGACCGCCGAGAATTGAGGGGGACCACAAATATAATGCGACAGAGATTCACCTGCACCACCGCCAACCTCATCTATTGCATCCGCTGCTCTAGGTGTCAGCTGCTCTACATCGGTGAGACCAAGCGTAGGCTTGGCGATCGTTTCGCCGAACACCCCTGCTCGGTCCGCATTAACTAACCTGATCTCCCGGTGGCTCAGCACTTCAACTCCCCCTCCCATTCCAAATCCGACCTTTCTGGCCTGGGCCTCCTCCACTGCCAGAGTGAGCACCACCGGAAACTGGAGGAGCAGCGCCTCATATTCCGCTTGGGCAGTTTACACCCCAGCGGTATGAACATTGACTTCTCCAATTTCCGGTAGCCCTTGTTGTCTCCTCCCCTTCTCTGCTCTCCCTCAGCCCTCGGGCTCCTCCTCTTCCTTTCTTCTTCCCGCCCCCCCCCCCACACCCCCACCCTGCATCAGTCTGAAGAAGGGTTTCGGCCCGAAACGTTGCCTATTTCCTTCGCTCCATAGCTGCTGCCGCACCCGCTGAGTTTCTCCAGCATTTTTGTCTACCACAAATGTAATAACGTGTTAAAAATGGGGTTGTGTTGAAATAGGGATACTTGTGACATTGTCGGCACCCTTTGTGTGGCCACTCTTTGCATACCGTGGGTACGCAAAACAAAGAATATCACCGTGATTTGTCACATGTGACACTAAAGTATAATTCGGTGGCAGACAAAATGCTGGAGTAACTCAGCGGGTGAGGCAGCATCTCTGGAGAGAAGGAATGGGCGATGTTTTGGGTCGAGACCCTTCTTCAGACTGATGTCAGGGGAGGGGGCGGGACAAAGATAGAATGTAGGCGGAGACAGTAAGGTTAGTGGGACAACTGGGAAGGGGAAGGGGATGGAGAGAGAGGGAAAGCAAGGGCTATCTGAAGTTAGAGAAGTCAATGTTCATACCGCTGGGGTGTAAAGTACCCAAGCGAAATATGAGGTGCTGTTCCTCCAATTTGCTCACTCTGACAATAGAGGAGGCCCAGGACAGAAAAGTCAGATTGGGAATGGGAGGGGGAATTGAAGTGCTGAGCCACCGGGAGATCAGGTAGGTTAAGTTACTCCAGCACTTTGTGTCTATCTTTAGGATGAATAACCAGTTTGCTTTTGCTGGCAAACACAAAATGCTGGAGTAACTTAGCAGGGCAGTCAGCATCTCTGGAGAAGGGTCTCGACCCGAAACGCCACCCATTCCTTCTCCCCAGAGATGCTGACAGCCCCGCTGAGTTACTCCAGCACTTTGTGTCTATCTTCGATGTAAACCAGCATCTGCAGTTGCTTCCTGCACAGTTTGTTTGTTTTTTGCCGCTGTTGATTGAAGGAGAATTTCACACCAGAGACCCGGAGGACTGCTTCCACTCTGAATGAGACCAAAGGAACACTTCAAATCCGCCACAATAACCGGCAGACGTCTGACTCAAGGAAGCGTACTTCCACCAAAGCAACCCTAAACCGGGCTTTGATATCATAATGGAGGCACAAGAGACTGCAGGCGATGGAATCATGAGCAAGACTCAACGTGCTGGAGGAACTCAGTGGGTCAGGCAGCACCGGGAAAGGAACGGATAGGTAACGTTTTGGATTAGGGCTCGTCCTCCGATTGAGAAAGGGTCCCCAACTCTATTCCCTCCCAAGATGTTGCCCAACCTGTCTACATTCTTCACCTGGACAACTTAACACATGTCAAAAAAAAGGAAAAGAATGGAAACATCAGTGCACCTGATATTGAGATACTCTAGAACATTGTTGACTTTAAGTGCTTCTCCCAGAGCTTTGGCTCCTTCATTCCCAAATCCGTTATAGGACAAATCCAGAATTCTGAGATAAACGTTATCCTGTAGGAGAGAAAATAGGAGAGAAAATAACTAACTACAAGGACTAGTGGGTCTAAGCTATAGGGAGACTGGGACTCTATTCCTTGGAGCGCATGAGGATGAGGGAGGTGTATAAAATCACGAGAGGAATAGATCAGGTGAATGCACAGAGTCTCTCGCCCAGAGTTGAGGAATCAAGGACCAGAGAGCAGAGGTTTGAGGTGGACAAAAGTGCTGGAGAAACTCAGCGGGGGCAGCAGCATCTATGGAGCGGAGGAAATAGGCAACGTTTCGGGCCTAAATCCTTCTTCAGACCTTTATCTCTCTACAACATCGCCTATATTTCTCTTCTCCCTTATCCTTAACCAATCTGAAGAAGGGTTTGGCCCGAAAAGTAGCCTATTTCCTTCGCTCCATAGATGCTGCTGCACCCGCTGAGTTTCTCCAGCACTTTTGTCTACCTTCGATTTTACAGCATCTGTAGTTCCTTCTTAAACTCAGAGGTTTGAGGTGAAGGGGAAAACTTTTAACAGGAATCTGATGGGTAACTGTTTCACACAAAGAGTATGGAACAAGTTGCCAGAGGAGGTAGCTGAGGCTGGGGCTATCCCAATGTTTAAGAAATTGTTGTATAGGTACATGGATAGGACAGGTTTGGAGGGATATGGTCCAAACACAGGCAGGTGGGACTAGTGTAGCTGGGACATGTTGGTCGGTGTGGGCAAGTTGGTCCGAAGGGCCTGTTTCCACGCCGTATGTCTCTATGACTCGTGTAGGAAGGAACTGCAGATGCTGGTTTACACTAAAGATAGACACAAAAAGCTGGAGTAAGTCAGCGGGACAGGCAGCATCTCTGGAGTGAAGGAATGGGTGGCGTTTCGGGTCGAGACCCTTCTTCAGACTGGTTAGGGATAAGGGAGACGAGAAATATACGCGATGTTGTAGAGAGATAAAGAACAATGAATGAAAGATATGCAAAAAAGTAACGATGATAAAGGAAACAGGCCATTGTTAGCTGTTATGTTAGATGAAAACAAGAGGCTAGTGCGACATGGGTGGGGGAGGGAAGAGAGAGAGAGGGAATGCCGGGGCTACCTGAAGTTAGAGAAATCAAAATTCATCTCTAAATCAAAGTTGCCCAAGCAAAATAATTCACGTTCTCCCCGTGACCTGCGTGGGTTTTCTCCAAGATCTCCGGGTTCCTCCCACATTCCAAACACGTACAGGTTTGTAGGTTAATTGGATTGGTATAATTGTAAATTGTCGTGTGTGTGTGTGTAGGATAGTGCAAGTGTGCGGGGATCGCTGGTGGCCGCGGTAGAGTTGCTACCTCACAGCGGCAGAGACCCGGGTTCGATCCAGACTACGGTTGCTCGTCTGTACGGAGCTTTGCACGTTCTCCCCGTGACCCGCGTTGGGTTTTCTCCGAGATCCTCGGTTTCCTCCCACACTCCAAAGACGTAGAGGCTTGTAGCTCAATTGGCTTGGTTGTAAATGTCTTACAATTTGTCCCTAGTGTGTGTAGGACGGTTTTAATGTGCGGGGATCGCTGGTCGGCACGGACTGGGTGGGCCGAAGGGCCTGTTTCCGTGCTGTATCTCTAAACTAAACGAAACTAAATGTATCAACCCCTCTCTTCAACATAGTTAAAGGCTAATTTTCTGCTACCTACCTTGAGGCCTTCTGCTATTCCTATGCATCCCTTGCCACGTACACAGTTCCAACTCAGGTTTAGTTCCTGCAGCCCAGTATTTTCTCCGATCGCCATTCCCAGCTCATTTCCTTGGAAAGTAACAAATGAATTAGTAAACCAAAACAACTTAGTAAAACCTAATAAACTGCTTCTCCGGGATATGTACGTACATATAATGCTGGAGCCATTCTTGTCCCTCTTCATTACTTTCCAGAGGCTTTGGACGATAAAGAAGAGATTGGTGAGGAAGATCCTCACTGAAGTGTGTTTCGACTTTAGAGATACAGCGTGGAAACAGGCCCCTCCGGCCCACGCCGACCAGCGGTCAACCCGTACACTAGCACTATCCTACACACACCAGCGACAATTTACAATTAACAGCAGCCAATTAACCTACAAACCTGCACGGCTTTGGGGTGTGGGAGGAAACCGGAGCACCTGGAGACAACCCACGTGGTCACAGGGAGAACGTGCAAACTCCGCACCCGTAGTCAGGATCAAATGCAGGACTCTGGCGCTGTGAGGCAGCAACTCTACCGCTGCGCCACCGTGCCGCTCTTTACGCTCTTAGTTCTCAGGTCTGAATAAGGATTCCGACCCAAAAGGTCTCGCATTCTTTTTCCCCCAGAGATGCTGCCCGACCCGCTGAGTTACTCCAGCACTTTGTGTCTATCTTAGTTCTTTTAGTCCAGTTTGGGGTGGGAGATTGCAACCATCACGTGGTCTGCCCTGTTTCGACGAATGCAATCAACCCGGCGTGCACAATCAAATAAGATCAAATAGAAAAAAGTTGTCCTACAACTTTAGGCTGTGCACACCATACGCAAGAAGAAGAAGTCCAGTTTGATGAAGACTTTTGATGACACAAGTGGGAGAGTCTAGGACCAGAGGGCACAGCCACAGAATAATAGGACGTTCCTTTAGGAAGAGGATAAGAAGGAATTTCTTTAGACAGAGGGTGTGAATCTATGGAGTTCCACTGCCACAGAAGGCTGTGGAGGCCAAGTCAATAGATATTTTTAAGGCGGAGATTGACAGATTCCTGATTAGCAAGGGTGTCTGGGGTTATGGGGCGAAGGCAGGAGAATGGAATTGAGAGGAAAAGATTGATCAGCCATGATTGAATGGCGGAGTAGACTTGATGGGCCTAATTCTGCTCCTAAAACTCATGAGCTTATGAACTACTCTACATTAGTATGGGCTCAGAAGTCGTGCAATGCACAGAAACAAAGGGAAGAGTTTTCGATCTTGGGGGCAATATTTTTGACTTTGCACTATTATTGTCTATTTATTTGTTACCAGTTTTTACAGCGTGGGTTTTCTCCGGGTGCTCCGGATTCCTCCCACGCTCCAATGACATACATGTTTGTAGGTTCATTGGCTTTGATAAAGATTGTAAATTGTCCCTAGTGTTCAGGATAGTGCTAGTGTACGGGGATCGCTGGTCGGCGATGGCCAGAGAACGGGGTTGAGAGGGAAAGATAGATCAGCCGTGATTGAATGGCGGAGTGGGCTTGATGGGCCGAATGGCCTTATTCTGCTCCTAGAATAAGACCGAGATGAGGAAAAACTTTTTCACACAGAGAGTGGTGAATCTCTGGAACTCTCTGCCACAGAGGGTAGTTGAGGCCAGTTCATTGGCTATATTTAAGAGGGAGTTAGATGTGGCCCTTGTGGCTAAGGGGATCAGGGGGTATGGAGAGAAGGCAGGTACGGGATACTGAGTTGGATGATCAGCCATGATCATATTGAATGGCGGTGCAGGCTCGAAGGGCCGAATGGCCAACTCCTGCACCTATTTTCTATGTATCTAGAACGTATGAACAAGATGACTGGATTGCTGAAAATAAAAGCTGTTAGGCATATGTCGTACAGCCCTACCTAGAGTATTGCTGATTTTGTTGTGGCTCAGGTCTAAGAACTGCAACTTGAGCGAGTTGCTTATAGCTTCAGCCAGGTATGTACCAGCATGGTCATCAAAATTATTTCCAGAGAGGGCAATCCTGACCAGAATTGTGTTCTCTATGAGCATGATGCCGATTGCTCGAGCCCCATCAGTTCCCAGTTGATTGTCGGATAAGTCAACATCTACATAATAGACAGAAAGGCATTTTGTTATTTGATTTGCTCAAAAAAGATGGCTCGATGATGTATTAATAATCTTAAATGGACACAAAAAGTTGGAGTAACTCAGCGGGACAGGCAGCATCTCTGGAAAGAAGGAATGGGTGACGTTTCCGGTCAAGACCCTTCTTCAGACTCAATTATTATATAATTGACTCAACTATTAATAATCTTTCTGTGTTAATAATGTATTTTATGTTTTAATATTTAAAAGGCAAAACATACGTAATCAGTTCATATCTGGTGCATACGACAAACACACAATCCTGCCAAGTTTAGAGATGTAAATCTTGCCCCATCTGGATAAATGGAAGGAACTGCAGATGCTGGTTTACACTGGAGTTAGACACCAAATGTTAGCGTAAGTTGGGTGTTGTTTCGGGTCGAGACCCTTCTTCAGACAAAGGGTCTCGACCTGAAACGTCACCCATTCCTTCCCTCCAGAGATGCTGCCCGTCACGCTGAGTTACTCCAGCATTTTGTGTCCATCTCCCATCCAGAGACACCTGTGCAAGAGTACTTCACGCTGCCTCGGGAAAGCAGCCGGCATAAGAAGGGTCTCGACCCGAAACGTCACCTTGCTCCTTTTCTCCAGAGATGCTGCCCGACCCACTGAGTTACTCCGGTCTACAATCAAAGACTTGTCCCACCTCGGTCATTCCTTCTACCCGCTTCGGGTAAGATCATCTCTGACCCCTCTCACCCTGGCCACAAACTCTTTGAATCACTTCCCTCTGGAAGGCCACTCCGGACTGTCAAAGCTGCCACAGCCAGACATAAAAACAGCTTTTTTCCACGAGCAGTAGCTCTACTCAATAACCAAAAGTCTGTAGCCTCCTTTTGCTCTGGTATTTTATTTAATTCACATGTTTAATCGATAATGTTTTATTATTAATATTTAATGTTTTATGTGTCATTCCTAACTGTCACTGTATGTCATGTTGTCACTTGCGGGCGAAGCACCAAGGCAAATTCCTTGTATGTGAATAGATTTGGTCAATAAACCTATTCATTCATTCATTCCATTGGGCAGAAGATGCAGAAGCTTGAAAGCGTGCACTTTGTCTCTGGAACTGATGCGCTACAATGCTGAGAACTATATTCTGCACTCTGTATCTTCCCCTTTGCTCCACCTATTGTACTTGAGTTTGGTTTGATCGTGTGGTATTATCTGATCTGATTGGATGGCATGCAAAACAAAGCTTTTCACTGTACCTCGGTACAGGTGACAATAGTAAACCTAAACATCTCAGTAAAGCTCACGAGATAGCTGGGTCTCTGGCGCCGAAAGACACCAACGCTATTGTACGGTATGGTACTTTTGTGCGGTATGGTACTTTATTTGGCACCTGTACCGAGGTACAGTGAAATTCATTTCTGTATACAGTTCAGTACAAGTATCACTATACATAAGCACTTAGATACATCTTAGATAAGCATCTCAGATATAGTATAAGTGCAAAGCAGTAGTACACTGAGACCGAAAACGGAGTCGCCAATTTGGCGGCATTTTTCAGTCCCAGTTATAAGTTTAGTTTAGACAAAAATGCTGGAGAAACTCAGCGGGTGATGCAGCATCTATGGAGCGAAGGAAATTGGCAACGTTTCTGGCCGAAACCCTTCTTTAGAGATACAGCGCGGAAACAGGCCCTTCGGCCCACCGAGTCCGCACCAACCAGCGATCCCCGCACATTAACACCATCCTACAAACACCAGGGGGACAATTTCACATTTATACCAAGCCAATTAACCTACAATCCAGTACGACTTTGGAGTGTGGGAGGAAACCGGAGATCCCGGAGGAAACCCACGGGGGGAACGTACAAACTCCGTACAGACAGCACCCGGGTCCCTGGCGCTGTGAGGCAGCAACTCTACCCGCTGCGCCACCACACCGCCCTGCAGATTGAAGGCTATATGTAAAGGTGGTTAAACCTGTAATGTAACAGTTTTCCCTCAGCATCTCGGCAATTGCTTTGGCTCCCCCTGCCTCCATCCAGTTATCCTTCAGATTCATCTTCAGGACAGTGGTGTTGGTTATCAGAGACACGGCAATAGCTTTGGCCCCCTGAAAACAACAATGAATGACAAAAAAAATAAAAATTAAGTGGTAAACTTCTTCATTGCCAATAAGAACAGCGAGAAAAGTTCCTTCAAATAAATGTACTCAGTAGATGTTGTTCTAACCTGAGGTCCAAGTCCATAATGCATCAAAGACAGTTCTGGATTGTTCATGTTTCGTACAAAATAGGAGATTGGTACCACTCCATACATTTCACATGCCTGTTTATAGGTAGCCTTTCCTGTAGAATCATAGACATTTGCAGTTGCTGGAAGAAAATCGTATCAGATTAGCAACTTTGATAAACAACAACGAATGACACAAAATGCTGGAGTAACGGAAATGCGGAGAAAAGGAATAGGCGACGTTGTGGGTCAGGACCTTTCTTCAGCCTCTTCTGACCGCTGAAGAGTCAGCATGTTGTGTCTACCTTCAGTGTAAACCAGCATCTGCAGTTCCTTCCTACACATTGAAGTGTGTTCCGACCTTATATAAACTACGCTGCAGAATTGTGTACGATCCTGACTACTGATGCATGTCTGTACGGAGTTTGTGCGTTCTCTCTGTGACCTACGTGGGTTTTCTCCAAGATCTTTGGTGTCCTCCCACACTCCAAAGATGTATAGGTTTGTAGGCTAATTGGCTTGGTATAAGCAGGGGTCGCTGGTTGGAGCGGACTCGGTGGGCCGAAGGGCCTGTTTCCTCTATCTCTAAACTCTAAAGAGTCGGTTGCTTTGTCTCAGGGATTTATTGCACTAAATAAAAATCAAATGCAGGTTGGAAGCCAAAGGAATCTAATGACATGGTAATGTGTAGGAAGGAACTGCAGATGCTGGTTTAAACGCAAGATAGACACAGAAAACTGGAGTAACTTAGCAGGACACAAGGAATGAGTGACGTTTCGGGTCGAGACCCTTCTTCAAACTGTCAGACTGAAGCACTGTGAAGAAGGGTCTCGACCCAAAACGTCACCCATTCCTTCTCTCCAGAGATGCCGACTGTCCCGCTGAGATACTCCAGTTTTTTGTGTCTATCTAATGACATAGTAAGTTTGCCTTACCAATCAGATCTTCCTCTCTTTGCTCAGCCTGCATATCATCATCAGAAATTTCTTCAGCTGACTCTTCAGAGGAACTGCTTGAAGATTGCAACATTTTGCAGACTTCTCGTTGACCCATCGTTGGAATTTCCATGTGTAGTTTTCGAGATATTAACTGGAAAGTTTAAAATAAGAATAAATGTGAAGTGTTGCATTTTGGATAGTCAATGCCAGGGCAGGATCTTAGGAACATAGGAAAATAGGTGGAGGAGTAGGCCATTTGGCCCTTTGAGCCAGCACCGCCATTCAATTTGATCACGGCTGATCATCTAAAATCAATCAATCAATCAATCAATCAATCAATCAATTAATCAAGTTTTATTCATCACTTGCACATAAAGTGCAAGTGAAATGAATTTGCCAGCAGCGGTACAATGAAAAAGAACACACAATACACAATAAAAATTTAACACAAACATCCACCACAGCATTCATCACTGTGGTGGAAGGCACAAAAATTGGCCAGTCCTCCTCCATTTCCCCCCGTGGTCGGGACCTCAACCCTCTGCAGTCGCCGCTGCGGGCGTCCAGATGTACAGACAAGGTAAGTCCAAGTAAGTCCTGAATCGGTGCCTCCCCACCGGAGAAAATCAGTACCTTGTTCCTGCTTTTCCCCTCATATCCTTGATTCCTTTAGTCCCAAGAGCTAAACCTAACTCTCTCTTGAATGTTGACTTTCATCTTCACAGGGCCCTGGGGAGTGTTCGCGCAAAGAGGGATCTACGAGTACAGGGTCATAGTTTCCTGCACGTGGCGTCACAAATGGTTAGGGTGGTAAAGAAGACCTTTGGCTTGTTGACTTTCACCAGTCAGTGAACTGCGCATAGAGGATGGAGTAACACAAAATGCTGGAGTAACTCAGCGGGACAGGCAGCATTTCTGGAGAGAAAGAATAGATGAGGTTTTGGGTCGAGACCCTTCGTCGGGCAGTTTTCTCCAGCATTTTGTGTCTATCTATGGTGTAAAGCAGCATCTGCAGTCCCTTCCTACACAACTGAGTGCAGACGTTGGGACAAAGGGACACCAAGTCCTGGAGTAGCCCAGCAGTGTCGCTGGAAGACATGGATAGGTGACGTTTCAGGTCTAGACACTTCTTCATCCATCTGAAAAAGGGTCCCGGCCTGAAATGTTCTAACTTCTACAGGTGTACAGTAGAGAGCATGCTGACCGGTTGCATCGTGGCTTGGTTCGGCAACTTGAGTGCCCTGGAGAGGAAAAGACTACAAAAAGTAGTAAACACTGCCCAGTCCATCATCGGCTCTGACCTCCCTTCCATCGAGGGGATCTACCACAGTCGCTGCCTCAAAAAGGCTGGCAGCATCAAGGACCCACACCATCCTGGCCACACACTCATCTCCCTACTACCTTCAGGTAGAAGGTACAGGAGCCTGAAGACTGCAACGACCAAGTTCAGGAACAGCTACTTCCCCACAGCCATCAGGCTATTAAACCTGGCTCAGACATAACACTGAACTTTACTAGCCAATACTGTTATTTGCACTTTATCAGTATATTGACCATTGTGTATATATTTATAGAATGCCTTGTAGTAAATGCCTACTATGTTCTGTTGTGCTCAAGCAAAGCAAGAATTTCATTGTCCTACCAGGGACACATGACAATAAACTCACTTGACTTGACTTGACTTGAAATTCGCTAGAATTTAGGAGATTGAGAGGAGATCTTATAGAAACGTACAAAATTCTTATGGGGTTGGACAGGCTAGATGCAGGAAGATTGTTCCCGATGTTGGGGAAGTCCAGGACAAGGGGTCACAGCTTAAGGATAAGGGGGAAATCCTTTAAGACTGAGATGAGGAAAAACTTTTTCACACAGAGAGTGGTGAATCTCTGGAACTCTCTGCCACAGAGGGTAGTTGAGGCCAGTTCATTGGCTATATTTAAGAGGGAGTTAGATGTGGCCCTTGTGGCTAAGGGGATCAGGGGGTATGGAGAGGGCAGGTACGGGATACTGAGTTGGATGATCAGCCATGATCATATTGAATGGCGGTGCAGGCTCGAAGGGCCGAATGGCCTACTCCTGCACCTATTTTCTATGTATCTATGTATCTATGAAACGTCACCTATCCATGTTCCCCAGAGATGCTGCCTGAGCTATTCCGTAACTCCAGCACTTTGTGTCTTTTTTTGCAAAGCAGCGTCTGCAGTTCATAGAAACATAGAAAATAGGTGCAGGAGTAGGCCATTCGGCCCTTCGAGCCTGCACCGCCATTCAATATGATCATGGCTGATCATCCAACTCAGTATCCTGTACCTGCCTTCTCTCCATAACCCCTGATCCCTTTAGCCACAAGGGCCACATCTAACTCCCTCTTAAATATAGCCAATGAACTGGCCTCAACTACCTTCTGTGGCAGAGAATTCCACAGATTCACCACTCTTCCTTGCATCCACATTGAAAGTGGAGTTTCATGTTACAGTTGGCAAGATGGCACTTGGAGCATTGTGTTCAGTTTTGGCCATCCTGTTATAGGACAGATGCCATTAATCTGGAAGCAATTCAGGGAAGATGGATGAGAATTTTGCCAGGACTCGCAGTACAAGCAACAGGTTTGCCATCAGGACTTCATTCCTTGGGTGCAGGAGAGCTTGCCTGACCCACTGAATTCCTCCAGTAGTTTGTAACTTAATTAGGTATAGGAGCCTGAAAACTATGATGCCCAGGTTCAGGAACAGCTTCTTCCAGAGAGGGAGAGAAATAGAGAGAGAAATAGAGAGAGAAAGTGAGAGAGCAAGAGAGAGAGCAAGAGAGAGAAGAGTGAGAGAGCAAGAGAGAGAGAGTAAGTGAGAGAGAGAGAGAAAGAGAGAGAGAAAGAGAGAGAGCAAGAGAGAGAGCAAGAGGAGCAGATAGTTTCAGAGCCATACAGCACGAAAACAGGCCCTACTGCCCAACACGTCCGTACCAGTTGCTCTACTCCTATTCCTTATGACTATATGGCAGGGGTGGGAGATTGCAACCTTCACGTGGTCCGCCCTGTTTCGACGAATGCAATCAACCTGGCGTGCACAATCAAATAAGATCAAATAGAACAAGTTGTCCTACAACTTTAGGCTGTGCACGCCTTACGCAAGAAGAAAACGACATGGCAGTGCTGGTGCTGGACTCACTCTGTTGTCCACGCTGCCTCTGCTGCGGGGGTTGCCCGGCCTGTTGGGCATGCGGCTGCCGACGCCACCGAGACTCAAATCGCCCACGGCTTCCGAATCCACGGTGGACAGCACCGTCTGGGCCAGAACGGACGAGACGGCGGTCACAGTTTCAGTCACAGTCCCTGACACGCTCCCCGTCTGCTGCTGCTCCTTGCTCAGCACCATGACGACGGTGATCGGCGAGGGGGGATGCCTGGGTGGACACAAAACTCCGGAGTAAGTAACTCGTGTGGAAAGAACTGCAGATGCTGGTTTAAATCGAAGATAGACGCAAAATGCTGGAGTAACAGGCGGCATCTCTGGAGAGAAGGAATGGGCAACGTTTCGGTTCAAGAGCCTTTATTATGCACAGCAATAGAGAAGGAACTTGCCACAATTTTGAGATAATTAAACTAATGATAAGTGAGTTATGGCAAAATTAGGAGCATTAACAGTCCTCGAGAAACATGTTGATTTAATTACTTTCCCCCCTGTTTGAGTTAACGGAGGTATTAACAGTACAGTGAAAGTAATTTAAAGTGTAGGAAGGAACTGCTGATACTGGTTTACAGCAAAGATAGACACAAAAAGCTGGAGTAACTCAGCAGACAGGCAGCATCTCTGGAGAGAAGGAACGGGTGACGTTTCGGGTCAAGAGCCTTCTTCAGACTGAGAGTCAGGGGAGAGGGAAACTGGAGATATTTGGAAGGGCAAGGTGCGAAAACGACAGATCAAAGCAGACGATGAGAAAGGGAATGAAGAATTGATCACTGTTAGCCAAGGGGAAGGTGACAATGAGGCGTACAAACAGTAAAATTAATCAGGATGACAGTGAAACTGATCAGAGAACTAGGGTGGGGGAGGGACGGAGAGAGAGGGAATGTAAGTGTTACTTGAAGTTAGAGAAACCAATATTCATACTGCTGGTAACCACAAAATACTGCAATAACTCAGCCGGAATGGCAGCATCTCCGGAGAGAAGGAATGGCTGACGTTTTGGGTGGATACCCTTCTTCAGACTGGGGGTTGTAAGCTGCCCAAGTGAAATATGAAGTGCTGTTTCTCCAATTTGCGTTTGGCCTCACTCTGACAGTGGAGAAGGCCCAGGACAGAAAGGTCAGCAAATGTGTAGGACGGGGACTTAAAGTGTTTGGCAACTGGGATATCAAGACGGACTGAGCGAAGGTGTTCAGCAAAACGATTGCCCGACTTGCTCTTTGTCTCGGCAATATATGGGAGTCTACACCTGGAGTGGTGGATACAGTAGATGAGGTTGGAAGAGGTGCAAGTGAACCTCTGCCTCACATGAAGGTTCTGTTGTGGTCCTTAGATTGAGTCGAGGGAGGAGGTTTAAGGATGTATATGGAGGTAAAAGGTGGTATAAGGATGTATAAAGATGTATTGGGAGGCAAATGGAGGTATACGGAAGTTTGACGTGGTATAAGAAGGTTCAAGGAGGTATAATGGGGTGAAAGGAGATGCAAGGAGGTATAAAGAGGTATACAGAGGTATAAGGAGGTATGAGGAAGTTTGAGTTATAGGAGGGTACATGGAGTTATAGGAAGGTATAATCAGAATCAGAATCAGATTTTATTCGCCAAGTAAGTTTTGGAACATACGAGGAATTTTAAGGAGGCATAAGGAGATATAGGAGCGATAAAGAGGTATAGTTTAGTTTAGTTTATTGTCACGTGTACCGAGGTACAGTGAAAAGCTTTTGTTGTGTGCTAACCAGTCAGCAGAAAGACTTACAACTGATTACAATCGATCCATTTAGTGTATAGATACATGATAAGGGAATAACATTTAGTGCAAGGTAAAGCCAGCAAAATCCGATCAAGGATAGTCCAAAGAGGTAGATAGTAGTTCAGCACTGCTCTATGGCAGCAGGGAGGTATAGGGAGGGAAAGGTATAAGGAAGTATAGGGATGTATAAGAAGGTATACGGAGGTATAAGGAGGGACAAGGAGGGATTAAAATATTTGGGATGTATAAGGAGATATAGGAATGTATAAGGTAAAAGGATGCATAGGGAGATATAGGGATGTATAATGAGGTATAAGGAGATATAGGGATTTATAAGGATGTATACGGAGATATAGGGATGTATAAGGAGATATAGGTATGTATACGGAGATATAGGTATGTATAAGGAGATATTGGGATGTATAAGGGTGTATCATAACCATAATAATCATAATCATACTTTATTAGCCGTATGTTTTGCAACTTACGAGGAATTTGATTTGCCATAGTCATACCAATAAAAAGCAACAGAACACACAAAAAACATTTTAACATGAACATCCACCACAGTGACTCCTCCACATTCCTCACTGTGATGGAAGGCGATGAAAACTTCAATCTCTCCCTTCTTTGTCCTCCAGCGGTCGGGGGCCTCTAACCTTCCGTTGACGGGACGGTCTTACTCCCGTAGCTGGCGGCGGGCCTCCTCGTCAGGGCGATCAAGCTCCTGCATCGGGGGGTGGGGGGGGGGGGAATCTCAGCTCCCCCGCGCCAGGCGATCTACCCCGGGTCGGGGCCGGTCGAACGTCGTGCGGTTTTGGAGCTTCCCGACGTCGGTCTCAACCCGAGACTGCGAGCTCCTTGATGTTAAAGTCCGCAGGCTGCGGTTGGAGCGTCGATCCCAGGCAATCGGCTCCGATGGTAAGTCCACGCGGTGGGGCCCAAAGTCAGTCCCGAGCCAGGCCTCCAGCTCCATGATGTTAGGCCGCAGAGCGACCGGAGTTACGACCCGGAAAACAATCGCATCTCCGGCAAGGTAAGAGATTGAGAAAAAAGTTTCCCTCGACCCCTCCACATAAAAACAAACCAGAGAACATTAACACATACTTTTTAAACACACTAAAAATAACAAAAAAGACGAAAAGGACAGACTGTAGGCGAGGCTGCCAACAAAGCGCCACCCGGTGGTCAATAAGGAGATATAAAGAGATATAGGGATGTATAAGGATAGAAAGTTTGTTTAAGAAAGAACTGCAGATGCTGGAAAATCGAAGGTAGACAAAAATGCTGGAGAAACTCAGCGGGTGAGGCAGCATCTATGGAGCGAAGGAAATAGGCAACATTTCGGGTCAAGACCCTTCTTCAAGGATAGAAAGGTAGATATAGGGACGTATTGTATTCAATTTATTGTCATTATCTCATAAGAGACAACGAAATGGATTTTCACAGTCATGTATCATAAAAAATAAATAATAAATCAATTTTAAATTTTTTTTTTAAAAAAGGAAGAAAAAAAAAAAAAAAAGAGATATAGGGATGTATAAGGAGATATAGGGATGTATAAGGAGATATAGGGATGTATAATAAGGAGATATAATGGTGTATAATAAGCAGATATAAGGATGTATGAGATATAAGGATGTGTACGGATATATAGGGTGTATAAGGAGATATAGGATGTATAAGGAGATATAAGGATGTATGAGATATAGGATGTATAAGGAGATATAAGGATGTATGAGATATAAGGATGTATAAGGAGATAAATGATGTATAAGGAGATATAAGGATGAAGAGGGAAAGGTGTTGCTTCAACAGCCTCCTTACCCGCGCCTCAACCTACCGCGACTACCTCCGCTGACGGACATTGGAACCGACCAATAGCCGGTCGGTGATGGGCGGCCCCGGGAGCCTCTCCGCCAATGGGGGAGTGCGGGGGGGGCGGGTCCGCGCCCGCTCAGCAGGTTAGGTTGACCCATCCACCGGGCGCCGTCGCCATGGCAACCGAGCAAATAACCCGCGGCCGCGGCTCCCACCGCCACCGAAAACCCCGCTCAATCTCACCTTCCTTCGACACCTGGCGACTAACAAAGCGGTCTCACCTGCTTACAACTCCCCCACCCAGAAGCGTATATCCCCCGGAAAAAACCCCACTTCAAATGGCAAGTTATTCGAGGAAAAGGCCGACAACAGCGTGCAGGGAGGCCTGAGGCCCTGAGGCCCTGAGGCCTGAGGCCTAGCTAGCCCGGCCCAGACTGACACAAGGCGGGCAAACAACAAACACATTGATTTTATTTTTTTTTTTTAAAATTAACAATCAGCGCACATTTAGGACTCTGGGGTCAGACTGACGTCGGTTCTGTGCGCAATTGTAAAAAAAAACAAACAATTTTGTAAAATCATTTGCAGCGAGGGGAGAGGGGAGAGGGGAGAGGTCAAAGGTGAAGAGGTGGCGCCATGTGCGGGGATTAAATGGGTTCATGGCGGAATACCGGGGCCAAAGAGCGCTTGTTTTGACCAAAGTGGACGGTGTTGGCGTGGATTCGGCGTTGGGCGGGGGTCGGGCTTGTGGAGGTTCGCTGCCAAGGCCCGCACAAGGGGCAGAGAGCCGCCTCCCAGCTTAGAGTCAGTCCCCGGCCCCCCCCACACACACACACACACACAGTCTGTCTCTCCTCTCTTCTCCCCTGCCCTCCCCAGGGCTCCTACATGTTGCTCCCCTTTCTCCTTCAGCGGGGTCTCGGCTCAGAGTTGCTCTCC
Source organism: Malacoraja senta (assembly GCA_038087875.1). Classification (NCBI taxonomy): domain Eukaryota; kingdom Metazoa; phylum Chordata; class Chondrichthyes; order Rajiformes; family Rajidae; genus Malacoraja; species Malacoraja senta. The sequence goes on along the minus strand of CM075980.1, from coordinate 3,066,988 downwards.
CTCCTTCCCCAGCCCCTCCACAACCCCCCCTCCATCTCCTGTCACAGCCAGCAATGGGTTGAGTCCACACTGACCCCACCGACCTCTACCTAAAGCGAGGGGAAGCAACAACAAAAAAGACTCGCCAAAAGAGTAAAGGGTGAGAATTTGTTCTTTGCTTGCAAGCAGGGATTTCTTATTTTAAAGTGGGTGTCTTTTTTTTATACTTGGTTTAGTGGGCTGCAGTTTCCTGTTTTCCTAGTAACCTCCTTCACCTTTATCTCTCTATCACCTTCTCAGTCCATCTATCTATTGAAGGGAGACACAAAATGCTGGAGTAACTCAGCGGGACAGGCAGCATCCCTGGAGAGCAGGAATGGGTGACGTTTGGGGTCGAGACCCGATTGTCCATCTTTCTCTCTTCTCTCTGTCCATCCTTCTATCCTCGCTCTACCCGCCTTTGTCCTCTCTCTGCTGTCCAACTTTCTGTCATCTCTCTCTACCTGCCTCTGTATAATGGTTAAAGTGTGCAGGTTTGATAAAAGTAAGTGGTATGAGCATTGATTTAACATTGGGTAGGAGTTCAGTGGGTCAGAATTAAATCAAACATTTACAACAACACAAAGAAACTTTATTGATTATAGTATAATAACAGGAAAAAAATTAATTCTAAAATTTTGGAAAGGCCCTACGGCCCCCACAATCAAAATGTGGATTATAGAAATGACGGAGACCTTAAACGTGGAAAGAATCAGATTTTCCCTGTTGGATAAACAGGAAGTATTCGTTGGAACATGGTCTCCCTTTATTGATTATTTAAAGGTCAGATGGTTCAGCACGGGAACCTGACTAATGCTCGGGCTAAAAAATGGATGAAATGCTATATTCTGAAATGTACGAATTTATCTCGAATGAAGTTTTTTATGTTAATAAATTTTTCCACTCTTCTTTAACTATCTTTCTCTTTTGTTTTTTTTGTTTTTGTTTTTTTCTCTCTTTTTCTTCTCTTTCTTTTCTTTCTTTACGTCATCTATCTTTTTAGTTCTATCTAGTTTAAAATAAAAAAAAATAAAAAGGTAAAAGGTATTGGAGACAATGTAATAATAATTGATAATATTATCAATTTAAAAATGTAAGACTGTAATGATGTTAATAGGTTATGTACTTATCTCCAATAAAAAATATTTTCAAAAAAAAAAAAAAAGTTCAGTGGGTTGAGTTTTACTGCCTCTCCCCTCCAAGGCTGACTGTAGGGGCTGGGATACCACCCCACTTGGAGTCTGCACTGGTTTTATATATATAATATCTATATATGTATGTGTTTTAGGGATCGATTATCAGCCAAGAATGTCGAAAGAGAGCGTTACCGTGACGTCCCAGTCCCAATCGCAGTCCCAATCACAGTCCCAGAGCGCCTCGTCTTCCAGTGCCACCGGATCCAGTAGCCTCTCCTCGGCAGGCAGCGCCACTGTCATTTTGGATTCAGCTCCTTCCCAGGATCTCGCTCCCATCCCCGAGGAGGAACCACCGAAGCCTTGGGGACGGCTCTGGGCCCTGGAAAGCGGCTTTTGGAATCTGGGTAAACCATTTAATTTAACCATTTCTCGTTCTGGATCTGCAATTTGCTAAGGAAATTGCTCCTATATATAGTTTGTGCAGGAAAAAACTGCAGATGCTGGTTTAAATCGAAGGTAGACACAAAAACACACTTGACTCTTGACAATAAAACACTCTTGAAAATGCTGGAGCAACTCAGCGGGACAGGCAGCATCTCTGGAGAGAAGGAATGAGTGACGTTTTGGGTCGAGACCCTCGACCCGAAACGTCACCCATTCCATCTCTCCTGAGATGCTGCCTGTCTCACTGAGTTACTCCAGCATTTTGTGTCTGCTCCTAATTGTAGTTTAATTTATTGTCATGTGTGCCGAGGTCGAGCGAAAATATTTTTTGTTGCGTGCTATCCAGTCAGCTGAAAGACTATACATGATTACAATCAAGCCGTCCACAGTGTACAGATTCAGGATAAAGGGAATACTCTCTTACATTAACTAGGGAAATATGAAGCCTATCAAATAACCAATAATATTCAATATGTTTGAGCGTGCATTCTTTTGTACCTCTTCTACCAATAAATATAGCTGCACTCTGTATCTTCCCCATTGCTCTATCGTACTTGAGTTTGAATTCATTATACAGTGCCCTCCATAATGTTTGGGACACAGCAATGTCATGTAAATGAAAGTAGTCATGTTTAGTATTTTGTGGCATATCCTTTGCATGCAATGACTGCTTGAAGTCTGCGATTCATGGACGTCACCAGTTGCTGGGTGTCTTCTCTGATGATGCTCTGCCAGGCCTGTATTGCAGCCATCTTTAGCTTCTGCTTGTTTTGGGGGCTAGTCCCCGTCAGTCTTCCCTTCAGCATATAAAGGGCATGCTCAATTGGGTTCAGATCAGGTGATTGACTTGGCCACTCAAGAATTGTCCATTTTTTAGCTTTGAAAAACTCTGTTGCTTCAGCAGTATGTTTGGGATTATTGTCTTGATGTGGAATGAACTGCCAGCCAATGAGTTTTGAGGCATTTTTTGAACTTGAGCAGATAGGATGTGTCTATACACTTCAGAATTCAACTAGTTTTTTTTATTCAATCAATCAATTTAAAAAAATTCATTATGCTACTACCATCTGCAGTTGTATCATCAATGAAGATAAGTGAGCCAATACCTTCAGCAGCCATACATGCCCAGACCATAACACCCCCACCACCGTGTTTCACAGATGAGATGGTATGCTTTGGATCTTTGGCAGTTCCTTCTCTCCTCCATACTTTGCTCTTGCCATCACTCTGATACAAGTTAATCTTTGTCTCATCTGTCCACAAGACCTTTTTCCAGAACTGTGGTTGCTCTTTTAAGTATTTCTTGGCAAACTGTAACCTGGCCATCCTATTTTTGCAGCTTACCAGTGGTTTGCATCTTGCAGTGTAGCCTTTGTATTTTTGTTCATGAAGTCTTCTGCAGACAGTAGTCATTGACAAATCCACACCTGACTCCTGAAGAGTGTTTCTGATCTGTCGGACAGGTGTTTGGGGATTTGTCTTTGTTATAGAGAGAATTCTTTTGTCATCAGCTGTGGATGTCTTCCTTGGCCTGCCAGTCCCTTTGCGATTAGTAAGCTCACCAGTGCTCTCTTTCTTCTTAACGATGTTCCAAACAGTTGATTTTGGTGAGCCTGAGGGTTGGCTGATGTCGCTAAGAGTTTTATTCTTGTTTCTCAGTCTCATAATGGCTTATTTGACTTTCATTGGCACAACTTTGGTACTCATGTTGATAAACAGCAATCAAAGTTTCCAAAGGTGATGGAAAGACTGGAGGAAAGACTCCGTGCTGAGAGCTCTCTTAAGCCTGCATTAAGGAGGCATTTAAACACACCTGGGCAATTACAAACACCTGTGAAGCCATGTGTCCCAAACATTATGGTGCCCTGAAATTGGGTGGGTGGGGGGGGGGGGGGACGAGGTATAAACACAGCTGTAATTTCTACATGGTGAAAGCAAAATGTATAAAAATACCCTTTAATAAAATCTGATGATGTGCACATTAACCACATGTGATTCTATTACAAATGTCAAATTGTGGAGTACAGAGGCAAATAAATAAATGATGGGTCTTTGTCCCAAACATTATGGAGGCCACTAGCTATGCAGTGTATATCTGATCTGTTCGGATAGCATGCAATGATATATGTGACAATAATAAACCTGCCATAATTTATTGTAGCTCGGCAAAGTCCTTGTGTGTAGGAAAGAACTGCTGAGAGGTTTAAATCGAAGATGGCGCAAAATGCTGGAGTAACTCAGCGGGACGGGCAGCATCTTGACCTGAAATGTCACCCATTCCTACTCTCAAAGATGCTGCCTGTCCTGAGTTACTCCAGCATTTTGTGTCTATCTTCGGCAAAGTTTTTCCTGGCTGTTGGTACCAAAGGGTTGTATTTTGAGATAAACACAAAGTGCTGGAGTAACTCAAAAGGTCAGGCAGTATCTCGGGCGAAAAAGGATAGGTGACCTTTTTGGGTTGGGACTCTTGTTCAGACTGAAATTAAGGTTGGGTGGGGGGGGGGGGGGGAGGGGATTGATTAGCCATGATTTGAACAAAAAAACCCCAATAGGCAATAGGTGCAGGAGTAGGCCATTTGGCCCTTCGAGCCAGCACCGCCATTCAATGTGATCATGGCTGATCATCCCCAATCAGTACCCCGTTCCTGTCTTCTCCCCATATCCCCTGTCTCCGCTATTTTTAAGAGCCCTATCTAGCTCTCTCTTGAAAGCATCCAGAGAACCTGTCTCCACTGCCCTCTGAGGCAGAGAATTCCACAGACTCACCACTCTCTGTGAGAAAAAGTGTTTCCTCGTCTCCGTTCTAAATGGCTTACTCCTTATTCTTAAACTGTGGCCCCTGGTTCTGGACTCCCCCAACATCGGGGACATGTTTCCTGCCTCTAGCGTGTCCAAACCCTTAACAATCTTATATGTTTCAATGAGATATCCTCACATCCTTCTAAACTCCACAGTGTACAAGCCCAGCCGCTCCATTCTCTCAGCATATGACAGTCCCGCCATCCCGGAAATTAACCTTGTAAACCTACGCTGCACTCCCTCAATAGCAAGAATGTCCTTCCTCAAATTATACGTGCAGGTTTGTAGGGTTAATTGGCTTCTGCAAATTGTAAATTGTCCCTAGTGCGTAGGATAATGCTAGTGTGCGGTGTGAATGCTGGTCGCTGGGCTGAATTTGTGAGTCTGTGGAATTCTCTGCCTCAGAGGGCGGTGGAGGCCGGTTCTCTGGATGCTTTCAAGAGAGAGCTAGATAGGGCTCTTAAAAATAGCAGAGTCAGGGGATATGGGGAGAATGCAGGAACGGGGTACTGATTGAGGATGATCACATTAAATGGTGGTGCTGGCTCGAAGGGCCGAATGGCCTACTCCTGCACCTATTGTCTATTGTCTTTGGAGTGTGGGAGGAAACTGGAGATCCCGGAGAAAACCCACGCAGGTACTGGGAAAAACGAACAAACTCCGCACAGACAGCACCCGTAGTCAGGATCGAACCCGGGTCTCTGGTGCTGTAGGGCCTTACCACTATGTCGCCCTGCACTTGAAACTTTTGTTGCATGCATGTTTCTGATAAAAAAGATGGCTTCTGAATTCCAAATGATTGATCCTTTCAATCTTTGGTTGTTTGTAGAGCTATCAGGTCAGCAAAGACATGTAAACTTTCCACAATCTTTTTGTTTGCCTAATGTTCTCATCAAATAGAACTTGCGGTTGGATTGCTAAACTGCTAAAGAGGGAGGAAAGTGAAAAGATGTATCGAGTGCCTAGTAAGTACCTGGGATAGATAGTTGTTCAAGAAGGAACTGCAGATGCTGGAAAATCGAAGGTAGACAAAAGTGCTGGTGAAACTCAGCGGGTGCGGCAGCATCTATGAGTTTCTGCCCAAAACGTTGCCTATTTCCTTCGCTCCATAGATGCTGCCGCACCCGCTGAGTTTCACCAGCACTTTTGTCTATCTGGGATAGATAGTTTGTTAGGAACTGAATTAATTTCCTATCTCCATAGATACGATAGTGGTGTTTAAGAAGCATTTAGATGGCGCATGGATATGGGGGCATACGGATTGTGCGCAGGCACACGAGATTAGTTTATCGTGGCATCATGTTCGGCACGGACATTGTGCGCTGTATGGCCTGTTCCTGTGCTCTTCTGTACTCTAAAGATAGACACACAATGCCCGAGTAACTCAGCGGGTGAGGCAGCATCTCTGGAGAAATGGTGTGGGTGATGTTTCTGATCGAGACCCTTCATCAGACCGATGAAGTCTGAAGGGTCTCGACCCGAAACGTCACCTATTCCTTTGCTCCAGAGATGCTGCCTCACCCGCTGAGTTACTTGGGCATTTTATCTATCTTCGGTGTAAACTAGCATCTGCAGTTTCTTCTTACACCTGTTCTGTACTCTTCTATGTTGTCCCAATAGACAGTGATAGCTTTCTCAAGTTAATGTTTATATGACTTTTGTTCATAAATGGACTCTTTAGAATAAAAACATTGATTTCTTTGTCAAAACTAGAGAAATCATGATTTTATGAAGCTGTTTCCGTTTTAATTGTGCACTTATTTGATGGCTATGTGCCATTAAAGGGCAGCCTAAAAATAGAAAGTTTCACAGTTATTTCCTTCTGTTTCTAACAGAGGCTGTGTGCGCGTTATGGTTTTAGTGTGATCGTGTCTTCGTGTCAATGCTCAGTGGAGATATTATCTCTTAGATAATTATCGCTTATCCTTCTGCAGTTGTACAGAGCTCTAGTGAGACCACACCTGGAGTATTGTGTGCAGTTTTGGTCCCCTAATTTGAGGAAGGACATTCTTGCTATTGAGGGAGTGCAGCGTAGGTTTACAAGGTTAATTCCCGGGATGGCGAGACTGTCATATGCTGAGAGAATGGAGCAGCTGGGCTTGTACACTCTGGTGTTTAGAAGGATGAGAGGGGATCTCATTGAAACCTATAAGATTGTTAAGGGCTTGGACACGCTAGAGGCAGGAAACATGTTCCCGATGTTGGGGGAGTCCAAAACCAGGGGCCACAGTTTAAGAATAAGGAGTAAGCCATTTAGAACGGAGATGAGGAAACATTTTTTCTCACAGAGGGTGGTGAGTCTGTGGAATTCTCTGCCTCAGAGGGCGGTGGAGGCAGGTTCTCTGGATGCTTTCAAGAGAGAGCTAGATAGGGCTCTTAAAAATAGTGGAATCAGGGGATATGGGGAGAAGGCAGGAACGGGGTACTGATTGGGGATGATAAGCCATGGTCACATTGAATGGCGGTGCTGGGCTCGAAGGGCCAAATGGCCTACTCCTGCACCTATTGTCTATTGACTATTGTGACCACCTAAAGTTAGTTCTGCAATCTCAACCCTACTCCAGCTGACAAGGTTTCACAGAATTCCAGTGGATTACATTTAGAAATTGTTTTAAAATCTGTCCACTTTAATTTTAGGTTCTCAGCTGTTTTTTAAATTTCCTTCCTGTTAAGATCCTCGATTGTATCTACCTTAATAAAATCTTTAGTTTTAGTTTAGAGACCCGGCATGGAAACAGATCCTTCGGCACACTGAGTCCACACTGACCATCGATCGCCCGTACACTAGATCTATGTGAAACCACTTTTGCATCCTACACACTAGGCGCGATTTGCAGAAACCAATTAACCTGCAAACCTGCACGCCTCGAATGTGGGAGGAACCCGGAGCACCCAGAGAAACCTCACAAGGTCACCGGGAGAAGTACAAACTCCTTACAGACAGCACCCACGTAGTCTGGATCGAACCCGGGTCTGTGACGCTGTGAGGCAGCAACTCTACCGCTGTGCCACCGTGCTGCGCTGTAAAACATTACGATATTCACAACCAATTGAAGGTATTTGATCGGCTTTGGGCACTTTGGAGCATTCAGCAGTTGTATAGTAAGTAAGTAAGTTTATTGGCCAAGTATTCACATACAAGGAATTTCCCTTGGTGCTCCGCCCACAAGTAACAACATGATATACAGTGACAGTTACGAATGACTCAGAAAACACTAAACATTAATAATAATAAAACATTAATGATAAAACACCATTGATCAAGCATGTGAACCAACAAAATACCAGATCAAAGGGAGGCTACAGATTTTTGGCTGTTGAGTAGAGCAACTACTCGTGGATAAAAACTTTTATTTAAAAAAAGCTTATTCTTCCCTTTTTAATAAACTGGATCAAAATGTGTTAATCATTTCTCTTTCCACTGATTCTCTCTGACCTGCTGAAGGGGTAATAATAGTATTTTCTGGTGTGGTAGATACCAGTGAAAGAGATAACACATTTAAACTAAAATATCACTAGATGTATTTTAAGACATCTAACAATGTCTCTTTTTTTCTCTTTGGTCGCAGATTGCATTCATAATGAATACTGGTTTGGGAGGGATAAAGTCTGCCACTATAGTTTTGATCATCCAATGTTGAAGAAGAAGGAGCATTTCAAGTCCTACAGTAAGAAGCATTGCAGGATAATCAGAGTGAGTAGTAGTCCGTGTTAAGATCATGGTGTAGACTCCAGGAACTGCAGATGCTGGACACAAAATGCTGGAGTAACTCAGCGGGACAGGCAGCATCTCTGGAGAGAAGGAATGGGTGACGTTTTGGGTCGAGACCCTTCTTCAGACTGGAGCAGGGTGTCGACATGAAATGTCACCCATTCTTTCTCTCCAGAGAGATGCTGCCTGTCCTGCTGAGTAACTCCAGCATGTTGTGTCTATCTTTGGTTTAAGCCAGCATCTGCAGTTCCTTCATACACACGCAGATGCTGGAGTCTTGAGTTCGAACACAAAGTGCTGGAGTAATTCAACGAGTTAGGCAGCATCTTGGGAGAATGTGGATAGGAGATGTTTTGAATCGGGACCCTTCTTCAGACTGAAGAAAGGTCTTGACCCGAAACGTCACCCATCCCAAGTTCTCCACAGATGCTGACTGACCGGCTGAGCTACTCCAGCACTTTGCGTCTCAAGATCATGATGTCCTTGGGTTTTGTCAGTTGTGCCCACATAATCCACCATTTGTCATCAGCCTTGAAAGGGGAAAATGTTAGAAAAATGGACTCGAATTTTTCAAAGTGACCACACTGCCAAAAAAAAAGTCTGATTGCGTTCTGCCCTGCCCTGTGTAATAGTCATTACGTGCAATCTAGCTGCATGGGACTGACACAGTGGTGTAGCGGTAGAGTTGCTGCCTTACAGCGCCAGAGACCCAGGTTCGATCCTGACTACAGATCCTGTCTGTACGTTACCCAGGTTGCACTTTCTCCCTCTGACTGTCCGACGTTTCATCCGGAGCTCCGGTTTTCTCCCGCATTCCAAAGGCAAGCAGGTTTGCAGGTTAATTGGCTTCAGTAAGTTGTCCCGAGTGTAGGATCGAACCAACATGTGGGTGATTGTTGGTCAGCGTGGACTCGGTGGGCCGAAGGGCCTGTTTCCACACTCTACCTCTAAACTACACTAAATACATACAAATGATTAAGTGTGCAAGAAAGAACTGCAGATGCTGGTTAAAATCGAAGGTAGATACAAAATGCTGGAGTAACTCAGCGGGTGAGGCAGCATCTCTGGAGAGAAGGAATGGGTGACGTTTCGGGTCGAGAGATTCCTTCTCTCCAGAGATGCTGCCTCACCCGCTGAGTTACTCCAGCATTTTGTGCCTACGTTAAAATTATTAACTGGTACAGGTTTACTCCATATTCTCATAAAATGTGTAGGAGTCGTGTATCTGAAATAGCATGTATGGTGATGTAAAGCCAGAGGAGGGAATGGAGGGGACAGGGGAGATATGGGTGCGAGTCCAGGTGAGGTACAGGTCGAAGGGGGGTGGGGTGTAGAAGGGGAAGAGAGGGGAGGCGTGGGGGGGAGAAAGTGGAGGGGGAGGGGTGTTTGTTAACGGTGACCTAATGGAGAATTCCATCCTCATACTGTTGTGTTATAGGCTACACAAGCTTACAAGAATATTGTTCTTGAATGAATTTCAGTAGATATTTCTTTGAGATTAAGAAGTTTAGAGAGGAGATGGGAAGGAATTTCTTTAGTCTGAGGTTGCCACAGATCGTTCATTGCCATAGATGGCTGTGGAGGCCAAGTCAATGGATTGTTATAAGACAGAGACTAAGTGATTCTTGAATAGTATGGGTGTCGGGGGTTAAGGGGAGAAGGCAGGAGAACGGGGTTGGGCGCAAGAGATAGACCAGCCATGATTGAATGGCGGAGTAGACTTGATGGGCCGAGTGGCCTAATTCTTCTCCTATCACTTGTGAACCTGGGCAATTGTGTTTTCCTACAATGCTGAATAAGATGCACAACTTAGTTTTGTTTTAATGTTTTGCCTCAAACAGGAGCAGGGCCCTGGAAGTTCATTTGTAGTCTTCATTGAAGATCACAGTTCGAATGGGACCTTCCTGAACGGGCAGATAATAGGAAAGGATCGGAGATTACCATTGTACAATAATGCAGAAATAGCAATTAATCATGAATTGCACAAAGGTAAGAATGTGCTCTTGAACACTTTGGTTGATCCAAGATAGTTCAGCTCTCTGGTAGTACAGATTAATAGCCCTGTCCCACGGTACGAGTTCATTCCACGAGCTCTCCCGAGTTAAAAAAAAAAATCAAACTTGTGGTAAGCACGGAGAATGAACGTAGCGGGTACGTCGGAGCTCGGGGACGTCTCTTAGCGGCTCGTAACGTTGACGGCAGATACTCGGGAAGACTCGCTAACGGCAGGTAAGCACGGAAAGACTCGTGAAGATTTTTCAACATGTTGAAAAATGTCCACGAGAGCCCCGAGTACCGACGAGTGGCCATTACCGTAAACCTCTGAGTTCGAATCAGGGCAAACTCGGGAGAGCTCTTGGAATGAACTCGTACCATGGGACAGGGCTTTTAAGATCTAACTTGGAAATTTGTAAGGTGTCTATCTCTTCTACTGCGTCGATAATGAATTGGATTAGTCATGGAGTCTTGTAGCATGGAAATAGGCCCTTCGGCCCAACTAGCCCACAACAGCCAACATGTCCCATCTACACTAGTCCCACCTACCTGCGTTTGGCCCATATCCCTCTAAACCTGTCCTATCCATGTACCCGTCTAAATGTTTCATAAATGTTGCAATGGTACCTGCCTCGACTACCTCCTCTGGCAGCTCGTTCCATACACCCACCACCCTCTGCCTGGAAAAGTTACCCCTGACTCTTATTAAATCTTTTCCTCCCCCCCCCCCTCACCTTAAACCTGTGTCCTCAGGTTCTCAATTCCCCTACTGTGTGTGTCTACCTGATCTATTCCTCATGATTTTGTACCCCTCTATAGGATCCTCCTGCGCTCTGAGGAATAGAGTCCTAGCTTGCTCACCCTC
>CM075980.1:3040801-3055819 GCA_038087875.1 Malacoraja senta | reverse complement strand
GCTTGTGTCGAGCTAAGAAATAGAGAGGGTGGAAGGGAGAGAGGATTTTGCAAATTGTGGCAATGAATTGGATTTAATATATAATGAACAAGCCAATCGCGCTTGTGTCAGCGTCTGTCTGTGAGAGCACTCGTAACTAACTCAGTGATCTTCCATTGGCATTAGTTTCGTTCAGTTTAGCTTAGAGATACAGCGCAGAAAGAGGCCCTTCGGCCCCACCGGGGTCCGCGCCGACCAGAGACCCCCGCACACTAACACCATCCTACACCCACTAGGGACAACTTTTACATTTACCAAGCCAATTAACCTACAAACCTGCACGTCTTTGGGGTGTGGGAGCAAAACCGAAGACCTCGGAGAAAACCGGCGCAGGTCACGGGGAGAACGTACAACTCCGTACAGACAGCACCCGTGGTCGGGATCGAACCCGGGTCTCCGGCGCTGCATTCGCTGTAAGGCGGCAACTCTACCGCTGCGCCACCGTGACCTCCCAGCGCCACCGTTCTCAGTTTAGTTCACTTTCTTGTCGAGAGGTACGGTGAAAAGCGTTTTTTGTCGCGTGCTATCCAGACAGCGGAAAGACTATACATAATTACCAGCAAGCCGTCCACAGTGTACAGATACAGGATCGAGGGAGTCGACAGATCTGAGAAGAGACTAAGACGGGCACACAAAACGTGGAGACAAGGAACTGCAGATGCTGGTTTATTGCAAAGATAGACACAAAGTAGTGAGTAACTCAGCGGCACAGTGGTGTAGGGATGGCACCATGGTGCAGTGGTGGACAATAGACAATAGGGGCAGGAGTAGAGGCCATTCGGCCCCTTCGAGCCAGCACCGCCATTCACTGTGATCATGGCTGATCATCCCCGTTCCTGCCTTCTCCCCATATCCCTGACTCCGCTATATTTAAGAGCTCTATCAAACTCTCTCTTGAAAGCATCCAGAGAACCTGCCTCCACCGCCCTCTGAGGCAGAGAATTCCACAGACTCACAACTCTCTGTGTGAAAAAGTGTTTCCTCGTCTCGTTCTAAATGGCTTACCCCTTATTCTTAAACTGTGGCCCCTGGTTCTGGACTTCCCCCAACATCGGGAACATGTTTCCTGTCTCTAGTGTGTCCAACCCTTAATAATCTTATCTGTTTCAATAAGATGCCCTCTCATCCTTCTAAACTCCAGAGTGTACAAGCCCAGCTGCTCCATTCTCTCAGCATATGACAGTCCCGCCATCCCGGAAATTAACCTGGTGAACCTACGCTGCACTCCCTCAATAGCAAGAATGTCCTTCCCTCAAATTAGGGGACAATACTCCAGGTGTGGTCTCACTAGGGCCCTGTACAACAGCAGAAGGACCTCTTTGCTCCTATACTCAACTCCTCTTGTTATGAAGGCCAACATGCCATTTGCCTCACAGCGCCAGAGACCCAGGTTCGATCCTGACTACAGGTGCCGTCTGTACGATGTTTGTACGTTCTTCCCCGTGACCACGTGGGTTTTCTCCAGCTGCACAGGTTTCCTCCCACACACCAAAGACGTGCAGGTTTGTAGGTTAATAGGCGTCTGTAAAATGATGCTCGTGAATGCAGGATAGAACTAGTGTACGGGGATCCGCTGGTCGGCACGGACTCGGTGGGCCGAAGGGCCTGTATCTCTAAAATTAAATCCAAAACTACAACTAAAAACCGGAGTACCCGGAGGAAACCCACACAGTCTGAAAGGATTAGACAGGCTAGATGCAGGAAAAATGTTCCCGATGTTGGGGGAGTCCAGAACCAGGGGTCACAGATTAATAATAAGGGGTCAGCCATTTAGGACTGGGATGAGGAAAAACGTTTTCACCCAGAGAGTTGTGAATCCTGTGGAATTCTCTGCCACGAAAAGCAGTGAAGGCCGGTTCACTGGATGTTTTCAAGAGAGAGTTAGATTTAGCTCTTAGGGCTAACGGAATCAAGGGATATGGGGAGAAAGCAGGAACGGGGGTACTGATTGGGGATGATCAGCCATGATCACATTGAATGGCGGCGCTGGCTCGAAGGGCCGAATGGCCTACTCCCGCACCTATTGTCTATTGTCCACCACTGCACCATGGTGCCATCCCTACACACTGTGCACCGATGTTTCTATGTCACGGGGAGAACGTGCAAACTCCACCATACAGACAGCACCCGAGGGTCGGGATCGAACCTGGGTCTCCGGCAGCAGCTCGACCAGCCGCGCCACCGTGCAGCTCCAGGAGAGGAATGAGTGTTAAAACCAGAGAGCGCGGCTCGTTATTTAGCTGAAATATTCAGAAAATGAAATTGGTCTCGGCAACAGCAGAGAAATCTACTCATTAAACTGAATGGACTTACAATGAGCGCAAGTTCATTAAACGTCGATCCTCCCTCTCATTCATTGTGCACTAACTTGCATTATCAAGCAACTTCACATCCCAGTCATTAGCAGAGCAGTTTTGAAGGTTAAACTTATGAATGACTGAATGAATTCTTTATTGTCACGGGAAACAGTGAAATTCTTTGCCTTGCATACCCAAGGTATGCATATAGTCACCACCTAAAGGGCGAGGACAAAGTACAGAGTATCCCGCGCCCCAGGTCTACCTTTGTTCCTCCCACCCCAGCCCCCCCTACCTCCCCTCCCCCACACCTCACGGCAGGGTCCTCCATTGTTCCAGAACTTTCCAAAATCTGGAGTAAAATTGCCTTCCTGTAGTAGTAATTGCCATCGGGAAGGAGGTAGAGGAGCCTGAAAACTGTAACGTCCAGGTTCAGGAATGGCTACTTCCCCTACAGCCATCAGGCTGTTAAACACCACAACAAATCGCCTCCTCCTGCACCTATTTTCTATGTTTCTATGGCAGGCACAGGTTATTGATTGGGGACGATCAGCCATGATCACAATGAATGGCGGTGCTGGTTCGAAGGGCCGAAGGGCCGAATGCTCCTCCTGCACCTATTTTCTATGTTTCTATGTTTCTAAATAAGCTCTGATCTACAACAGACTATTATTATTAATGCACTATATTTGTTATTTATTGAGTATGTGTGCATGTGTATATACACACACTGAACTTTTTTCTCGGTGATGTATTATATTTACATATTCTGTTGTGCTGCAGCAAAGCAAGAATTTCATTGTCCTATCTGGGTCACATGGCAATAAAACACTCTTGACTTGACTCTTGACTAGTCAGTCCCATTTGCTGATCAACAAAATGGTGGAGTTACTCAGCGGGACAGGCAGCATCTCTGGAGAGAAGGAATGGGTGACGTTTCGGGTCGAGACCCTTCTTCAGGCTGGATAGATCGGTCCCATTTGCTTGCATTTGACCAACATCACTCTAATCGTTTATCTCCGATCCACTAACCTGTCCAAATCACACTTAAACTCTGCAGTTGTAGCTGCCTCCACCACCACCTTTGGCAGCTCGCTCCATACACACAATACCCTTTGTGATACAACTGCAGATGCTGGGTTACAAAAAAAAAAAACACACCCAGAGTGCTGGAGTAACTCAGCGGGTCAGGCAGCATCTCTGGAGAACAAGGAGAGGTGACATTTCCCTTCTTCACTCTAACCCGAAACAATACATATCGAGTCTGAAGAAGGTTCCGCCCGATATACGGGCGTTTTTGGTGGCGATTTGGATCGTGGCCCTTCTTCAGATTGGTACCAAAAAGACACAAAGTGTTGGCAGGTCAGGCAGCATCTCTGGAGAACATAGATAGGTGATGTTTCGAGCTGAAGAAGGGTCCCTGTCTGATGAAGGCTCCTTACCCAAAACGTCACCCAGGCTTGTAGGTTAATTTGGCTTTGGTGACGATTGTAAAGTGTCCCTAGGTGTGCAGGATAGCGCTAGTGTACGGGGTGATCGCTGGTCGGCGCGGACTCGGTGGGCCGAAGGGCCTGTTTCCGCTCTGTATCTCTAAACTAAGCTAAAGCTTGTTCCAAAAAATTACAAAAATTGCACCCTCTCAAACAGAACATGGAACATAGAAGAGTACAGCACACGAACAGGCCCTTCGGCCCACAATGTGCATGCTGGATATGATGCCAAGACTATCTCTTAACTACCTGCGCATAATCCATACCCCTCTATATGCATGTACCAATCCTAAAGCCCCATAAATTGTAATTGTCCCCAGTGTGTGTAGGATAGTGCATGTTCCCGATGTTGGGGGGTGTCCACAACCAGGGGTCGCAGTTTAAGAATAAGGGGTTAGGCCATTTAGGACTGAGAGGAGGAGAAATTTCTTCACCCAGAGAGTTGTGAGTCTGTGGAATTCTCCGCCTCAGAGGGCGGTGGAGGCCGATTCTCTGGATGCTTTCAAGAGAGAGTTAGATAGAGCTCTTAAAGATAGCGGAGTCAGGGGATATGGGGAGAAGGCAGGAACGGGGGCACTGATTGTGGATGATCAGCCATGACCACAGTGAATGGCGCTGCTGGCTCGAAGGGCCGAATGGCCTACTCCCGCACCTATTTGAAAAAGTTTAACTTTTAAATAAACAGACAACTCACAATACGGTTTGGTAGACCAATTCAAAACTTTACTAATTATCGTCCGATGGAAGTGGCAAGGATAACCCCAGCCAAGCGAACAACATGGACACTTGGCTCTCCTTACTCCACTTTCCTGAACACAGAATTACATGGTATTTTATACTGTTCTTTTGTCACCTAAGCACATTCAAAGACATTAGTCATGGTCAGAGGTACAGTGAATACACCATTACTACAGGATGCGTCTTTTGTCAATCATCAGTCGCATCAAAGGCATCCTGTCATTTGGTACAGGCAGTCGCATATCAAAGGCATCGGTCATTGCACACCTCAAAGGCATCGGACATTGTCTCAATACCCCTCACTGGGAATAGTCTGGGCTTCTCTCTCTCATCAATTGGTAGACACATTTCAAAGTCATCGGTCATTGCCAAAGATCCTATAGCGAGCAAGATAGCCCACTCAACGAAAAAGACGTAGTACGGTCACGGGCAGATTCATGGGTAATTTTCGGCACCATTCCCCGGAACCGGCTTCCGTCTCCGCACCAAAGATCCCGTCATAGCGGAGCAAAGATAACTAGTGCGGAGACGGAAGCCGGTTACGGGAACATCCTCGTAAAAATAAAAGTTCTTTGGTAAAAATCTTCTCCTCATTTTCAGAATTATAATGTATTAACACAAACTGTGTCCCCCCCCGCAACGTTGATTACACTGCGAGTCGAGTCGGTTGGGTCGGGGTTGGGTCGGGTTTCTGAAATGGATGAAAAAAAGGCCCACGTTCCGCTCCGTTGCGTACTACACGTCAGCCCATTGCATTTAGCAGGAGTGGTCTATCTTGCTCCGCTATAGGATCTTTGGTCATTGTCTCAATACACAGCAACCTGAGGCAAGCCTGGGCTTCTCTCTCTCTCTCTCTGTCAATCTACTGAGAAAGCATGCTTGAGAGGAAATATAAGTTATAATAGTCCAGGATTCCATTATCTATATTTAAAGCATTTGACCTTTTCATATTGACTATGTTTCAATGTTTTACTTTCTACCACAGTTTGGTTTCTCTGCTCTTTACTGTCTTATTTTAACTGCCCCTTTGTAAAGATCTCTGAATCAATTCCTTCCTTGGAGACTTGAGGATATTTTTCTTCAATTAGTTTCCTCATTTTACATAACATCTCCTTGCCCTCGATGTCTCAGGCCTTTGCTGACTACGCACTTTGTGGTTTTTACTACTGATTTAATTAAATGCGTAACTTTTAGAGCTTCTTCCTGCACATTCAACCCAGATAGGGTCGTAGAGTGATACAGCGTGGAAACAGCCCTTCGGCCCAACTCGCCCACACCGGCCAACCATGTCCCAGCTACACTATCCACCTGCCGCGCTTGGTCCATATCCCTCCAAACCTGTCCATCCATGGTAGATACTAAAGCTGGAGTAACTGAGCGGTGGACACTGGAGGCAGCGTCTATGGAGAGAAGGAAGGGCGACACTCGGGTCCGAGACCCTTCTTCAGACTTTCATTAGACAATAGACAATAGGTGCAGGAAGTAGGCCATTCGGCCCTTCGAGCCAGCACCGCCATTCAATGTGATCATGGCTGATCATCCCCAATCAGTACCCCGTTCCTGCCTTCTCCCAATATCCCCTGACTCCGCTATCTTTAAGAGCCCTATCTAACTCTCTCTTGAAAGTATCCAGAGAACCAGCCTCCACCACCCTCTGAGGCAGAGAATTCCACAGACTCACCACTCCCTGTGAGAAAAAGTGTTTCCTCGTCTCCGTTCTAAATGGCTTACCTCTTATTCTTCTGTCCTATCCACATACCTGTCTAACTGTTTCTTAAACGTTGGGATAGTCCCAGCCTCAACTACCTCCTCTGGCAGCTTGTTCCATACACCCACCACCCTCTGTGTGAAAATGTTACCTCTCGAATTCCTGCTGGCCCCACCCGCCTGAGTTTCCCCGGCATTTTTGTCTATCTCGGATTCCTATAAATCTTTTCCCCTCCACTTGAACCTATGTCCTCTGGTGAGTTACTCAACGGGTTTCTATGGTATACAAAGTCTCAGTGGTCTTCACCCTCTCCTAAAGATTGTAAAGCGGGGACTATATTCCCACTGAGAAAAACCCGCAAAGATTCAAGAGCGGAGAATGGAGGCACAGTGGCGCAGCGGGTGGAGCGGCTGCCTTACAGCGCCAGAGACCCGGGTTCGATCCTGACCACAGGTGCTTGTCTGTTCGAAGTTTGCAGTCTGCTTGGTGGTTACGGAGTGCTGTGTTTACATAATGTGTAAGGCGGAAGTGCAGATGCTGGTTTAAACCGAAGATAGCACAAAATGCTGGAGAGACGGAATGGGTGACGTTTCGGGTCTGAGGAAGGGTCTCGACCCGAAACGCCACCCATTCCTTCTCTCCAGAGAGGCTGCCCGTCCCGCTGAGTTACTCCTGCATTTCTCTCTATCTTCAGTATGAATATTGATTTCTCAAACTTCAAGTAACCCTTGCATCCGTGTGTACTAGCCGTTGACAATAGACAACTAGGTGCAGGAGTAGGCCATTCGGCCCTTCGAGCCAGCACCGCCATTCAATGTGATCATGGCTGATCATCCCCAATCAGTACCCCGTTCCTGCCTTCTCCCCATGTACTACGTTTCAAAGTCGTCTTGTTGAGTCTCATTGTCTGCAACTCGTTTTCACCTCGCCCACGGCTAACAATGGCCTGTTTTCTTTATCATTGCTACTTTTTGCATCTCTTTCATCTCATTTGTTCTCTATCTCTCCACATCACCGTCTATATCCCTCGATTCCCTTTCAGTTTTAGTTTGGTCTATAGTTTAGTTTATTGTCACGTGTACCGAGGTACAGTGAAAAGCTTTTGTTGCTTGCTAACCAGTCAGCGGAAAGACAACACATGATTGCAAGACAATACAGTCTGAAGATGGGCCTCAATCATTTAAGAATAAGGGGTAAGCCATTTAGAACTTAGACGAGGAAACACTTTTTCTCACAGGGAGTGGAGTCTGTGGAATTCTCTGCCTCAGAGGTGGTGGAGGCAGGTTCTCTGGATACTTTCAAGAGAGAGCTAGATAGGGCTGTTAAAGATAGCGGAGTCAGGGATATGAGAGAAGGCAGGACGGGGTACTGTTTGTGGATGATCAGCCATGATCAATTGAATGGCAGTGCTGGCTCGAAGGGCCGAATGACCTACTCCTGCACCTATTGTCTATTGTCTATTGACCCGAACTACAGGGTATTGACGGCAGCTGAGTATAAGATACGATATTGATCCTTCCAAACAGTGCGCTGAAACAACCCAGCAACACTCCACTAAAACTAATCAGATTGCCTTGCTAATGCCATGTTGACCTTCATAACAAGAGGAGTTGAGTATAGGAGCAAAGAGGTCCTTCTGCAGTTGTACAGGGCCCTAGTGAGACCACACCTGGAGTATTGTGTGCAGTTTTGGTCTCCTATTTTGAGGGAAGGACATTCTTGCTATTGAGGAGTGCAGCGTAGGTTCACTAGGTTAGTTCCCGGGATGGCGGGGACTGACATATGATGAAAGAATGGTTTGACTGGGCTTGTATTCACTGGAATTTAGAAGGATGAGAGGATATCTTATAGAAACATATAAAATCTTAAGGGATTGGACTGGCTAGATGCATGAAATGTTCCCCATGTTGGGGGCGTCCAGAACCAGAGGTCCCAGTTCAAGAATAATGGGTGGGCCATTTAGGACTGAGATGAGGAAAAAAAAATTCACCCAGAGAGTTGTGAATCTGTGGAATTCTCTGCCTCAGAAGGCAGTGGAGGCCAATTCTCTGGATGTTTACAAGAGAGCGTTAGATACAGCTCTTAAAGATAGCGGAGTCAGGGGATATGGGGAGAAGGCAGGAACGGGGTACTGATTGTGGATGATCAGCCATGTTCACAATGAATCACTGGTTCGAAGGGCTGAATGGCCTACTCCTGCACCTATTGTCTGTTGTTTTTTTTGTTTTGTTTTTTAATATTTTATTTATTAGAAGTAAGTACATTACATTATGATGGCACCTTTTTACAGGTTCCCAACGTTATTTTAACATTCTTTGTACAACTTCCATTTTTTTTTTTTAGAAAGAAATGAGAAAGAAAGAAGCAGTAAAGAGTAAAGGAAAGTCTAGTGAGTGTGAGATATAGAAAAGAAATAAGTAGGAAAGTGAAGCAGAAAGGAGATTCTCCCTCGCCACAAGTCGATGCTTTTTTATATTCTTGATCATTTTTCGCCCCATACCCAAAATTTTTAATTATTACGATACTGTTGCACCACATGAATCCAAAATGTCAATAAATGGAGACCAACTCGTTAAGAATTGGTCTTGTTTGTCTATTAGGAGGAGTCTCATTTCTTCCAGGTGGGCAGTTTCCAACATGTTACCAATCCACATTTTGAGTGTTGGTATAGTAGCCTTTTTCCAAAATTTAAGTATGAGTTTTTTTGCTGTTATTAAACCATAATTAAAAAATGAAATTTGGGATATATTTAATTTGTTCCCATCTCCCATTAATCCAAATATAATCATTTCAGTGTTAGGTTCCATTTTTATCTTAAATAAACTAGTGAATATATCAAATATATCACACCAACATTTATGGTTTTGTGCAAGAAACTAAAGAGTGTGTGATATTGGCATTTTGAGAAAGACATTTATCACAGATGGGAGAAATATTTGAATAAAATGTATTCAACCTAATTTTTGAATAATATAATCTATGTAATATTTTAAATAGAATTAAATTGTGTCTAGCGTTAATCGAACATTTATGTATATATATCAAATACCTTTCCCATGTTTCTTTAGAAATTTTTGCCATTAATTCTTTTTCCCAGTCTTCTCTAATTGCCTCTGTTGATGGCAATTCTCTGTTAAGAATACTATTATATAAATATGATATTAATTTTTGTGAGTCCGCCTTAATATTCATTGCTTCTTCCAGTGGGTCTATCATTATGCTCTGTAATCTTGGTATATATTTTTTCATAAAGTCACATATCTGTAAATATTTAAAGTATTGGTTGTTATTCAGATTAAATTTTGATTTTAATTGTTGAAATGATAATAAATTTCCCATTTCATACATGTCACCCACCTTTATAATTCCCAATCTTTCCCATTGTCAATATGTTTTATCCATAAAAGATGGTTTGAATTCACTATTGGTGTTAATGATGATAAGTTTCTTAATTTTAAAGTTAATTTTATTTGTTTCCCAATTCAAATTATGTTATGTATAATTGGATTCTTCTTATATAATGTATTATTCAATTTTATCGGGGAGAAGAGGATCGCTCCTACATCGTACGGAGAACAATCCTCTTTCTCCATTCTTATCCATTCCATCTGTTGAGAAGGACAATCCAACCAATAAATTATATTCTTGATATGCACTGCCCAATAATAATATAAAAAATTAGGCAGTGCAAGTCCCCCTACATCTTTAGGTTTGCACAAATGGTTTCTTTTAATTCTATGTGCTTTATAGTCCCAAATAAAATTAGTAATATTAGAGTCTAATTTAAAAAATATATATTTTGGTATATATATTGGTATGGATTGAAATAAGTATATTATTTGTGGTAGAACTATCATTTTTATAGCATTTATTCTGCCAATTAATGATAATGGGAGCGTCTGTTGTCTGTTGTTTATGAATGAATGAATGAATGAATACATTTATTGGCCAAGTATTCACATACAAGGAATTTGCCTTGGTGCTCCGCCCGCAAGTAACAACACGACATACAGTGACAGTTAGGAATGACACATAAAACATTATATTTTATTGTCTACCCTACACACACACGGGACTATTTACAATGTTTACCGAAGTCAACTAACCTACAAACCTGTACGTCTTTGGAGTGTGGGTGATAACCGGAGAAAACCCACACGGTCACGGGGAGAAGGTACAAACTCCGTACAGACTGCACCCGTCGTCGGGATCGAACCCGGAGTCTCCGGCGCTGTGAGGCAGCGACTCTACCGCTGCGCCACCGTGCCGACCTTCTTCAACTGCGATGCAGTAACATTATATATAGGGAGTTCCGTGGCCCTTGTGAGCGAGGGGGCGCGTTACTAATGCTGCACTGCTCCTGAAAATGAATCCATGGTGATAAATGATGTCCATTCCGAGCGAGCGTATCCACCTGCACAATGCACGGAGAGGGCCATTAGGTTTGTGTTTGATCGTTAGTCTCTGCATGTGGCGTTCACAGCGAGGGGTCTGTGGCGTGTGGAGGAGATAAATAAAAATGTGAGAAAGGAAAAATCAACGGTGGAAAAATATGCACTCAGGTCGGGCGGGTAGACTGGAGAAGTGAGCGTGACTTGCAGAGTCGTGTGGGAAGGAACTGCAGATGCTGCTTTAGACAGCCACAGAAAGCTGGAGTAACTCAGCGGGACAGAAGGGTCTCGACCCGACACTTCACCTCCTGTTCCTTGTCTCCGGAGATGCTGCCTGACCAGCCGAGTTACTCCAGCTCTTTGCGTCATATCTGCAGAGTAGTTTGGTTCCGGGATTCCGGGTGGAAACGGGCCCTTCGGCCCACCGTGTCCGCGCCGACCAGCGATCGCCCCTGCACACCAACACTATCCTGCACACTCTGGGGACAATTCGCAATGTTTACTGAAGCCAATTAGCTGACAAACCTGGGCGTCTTTGGAGCGTGGGCGGAAACCGTCGCGCCCGGAGAAAACCCACGCAGGTCAGGGGGAGAAGGTACAAACTCCGTACAGACATTAAGAATAAGTGGTAAGCCATTTAGAACGGAGACGAGGAAACACTTTTTTCCCACACAGAGAGTTGTGAGTCTGTGGAATTCTCTGCCTCAGTGGGCGGTGGAGGCCGGTTCTCTGGATACTTTCAAGAGAGAGCTAGAAAGGGCTCTTAAAGATAACGGAGTCAAGGGGTACATGGGGAGTAGGCAGGAACGGGGCACTGATTGGTGATGATCAGCCATGATCACATTGAATGGCGGTGCTGGCTCGAAGGGCCGAATGGCCTACTCCTGCACCTTTTAAACTCCACTTGACTTGAATGAATGAATGAACAAGTATTCACATACAAGGAATTTGCCTTGGTGCTCCGCCCACAAGTGACAACATGACATACAGTTAGGAATCACACACAAAAACATTAAACATTAATAGACTTAACATGAAGGTTACTTGAATAACACCGAGCGTGTGTTGAATGTGTACTGCTGAACTTGCACTAATGTTCTAATCATATTAACAATTTCTTTCCAGTGCAGAGGTTTGAGGAACATGCCTCATCGATACAATTAGTGTCAGAACTTGGTTGCAGATCACCTCATTAAATGCAACCTGTTTCATATGAAATAATTGTGATTAAGGTGTGAAACACTGGGGTAATATTAAGCCTTTTATGTTCCAGTGCTTTTCAAACAGCAGTTCTGAGCGAAACACGTGTTTTTAGCACCTAGTCCCTTCATCAATGATCTGTACAGTGTGGATGGCTCGATTGGAATCAATAGACAAGGGACAATAGGTGCAGGAGTAGGCCATTCGGCCCGTCGAGCCAGCACCGCCATTCAATGTGATCATGGCTGATCATCCCCAATCAGTACCCCGTTCCTGCCTTCTCCCCATATCCCCTGACTCCGCTATCTTTAAGAGCCCTATCTAGCTCTCTCTTGAAAGCATCCAGAGAACCGGCCTCCACCGCCCTCTGAGGCAGAGAATTCCGCAGACTCACCACTCTCTGTGTGAAAAAGTGTTTCCTCGTCTCTGTTCTAAATGGCTTACACCTTCTTCTTAAACTGTGGTTTAAGCCGTTGGTTCTGGACCCCCCCCCCCCCCCCCCACGTCTTTCCGCTGACTGGTTAGCACGCAACACAAAGCTTTTCACTGTACCTCGGTACACGTGACAATAAAATACACTGAAAATAATCAGTCGATGTACACAAATTCATTCATAGAATCATAGCGCCATGGAGTAAGACAGCGTGGAAACCAGCCCATTCGGCCCAACTTGCCCACACCAACCAACATGTCGCAGCTCCACCAACCCCACCTGCCCGCGTTTGGCCCGTATCACTCTAAACCTGTCCTATCCATGTACCTGTCTAAATGTTTCAGAAATGTTGCGGTAGTCCCTGCCTCAACCACCTCCTCCGGCAGCTCGTTCCATACACCCATCACCCTTTGTGTGAAAAAGTTACCCACCCAGATTTCTATTATATCTTCCTCCCACCCCTCCCCCCCCTCAACTTAATCCTGTGTCCTCTGGTTCTTGATTCCCCTACTCATTACCCGATATACCCGATCTATTCATCTCATGTACACCTGTATTAGATCACCCCTCATCCTCCTGCGCTCCAAGGAATAGAGTCCCAGCCTGCTCAACCTCTCCCTGTAGCTCACACCCTCGGGTCCAGGCAACATCCTCGTAAATCTTCTCTGCGCCCTTCCAGCTCGACCTCATCAGTAAAATGCAAACCTGGATGTGGAATTTTTATGTCAGATTCACCCTCAAACCGCCTTAGACGGTTGTTAAAATTGCCTTTCACTCTAGTGATCTGATTCTATCTCAGTCTGAAGGAGGGTTTCGACCCGAACGTCACCTATTCAGTCTGAAGAAGGGTTTCGACCCGAAACGTCACCTATTCAGTCTGAAGGAGGGTCTCGACCCGAAAGGTCACCTATTCCTTCGCTCCATAGATGCTGCCTCACCCGCCAAGTTTCTCCGGCATTTTTCTCTACCTAACTTCCATCATGGTTGCTTAGTCTAGTTTAACTTAGTTTAGAGATACACAGGGAAACAGGCCCTTCGGCCCATCGAGTCCGTGCCGACCAACGATCCCCGCACACTTACACTACCCTACACACACTAGGGACAATTTTTACATTTATACCAAGCTGATTAACTACAACCCTGGGCGTATTTGGAGGTTGTGTTTGTCAAGGGAAGGTTGATTTACACCAGGCTAATCTGGGAGCTTAATGCAGTGACGAAAACAGGCAAAAATAGGCCAAGTTGGCGTCAATATTTTTGCCCCACGTTTCAGAATGCTTCAGGGTTGTAATGGGAGGCACGGTGGCGCAGCGGTAGAGCTGCTGCCTCACAGCGCCAGAGACCCAGGTTCGATCCTGACCACGGGCGCTGTCTGTACGGAGTTTGCACGTTCTCCCCGTGACCTGCGCGGGCTTTCTCCGGGTGCTCGGGTTTCCTCCACACTCCAAAGACGTACAAGTCTGCAGGTTCATTGGCTTGGGTCAAGATTGTAAATTGTCCCCAGTGTGTAGGATAGCGCCAGTGAAATCTCTCAACTAAACTTACCTTAATTTAAGGTCATTGCTTCATCTCAAGCATGCAACCAATTAACTCCCGTTAAACAAGTGTGCAGGAAAGGACTGCAGATGCCAGTTCACACTGAAGATAGGCACAAAATGTATTCAAGAGTGAGTTAGATATAGCTCTTGGGGCTAACGGAATCAAGGGATATGGGGAGAAAGCAGGAACGGGGGTACTGATTTTGGATGATCAGCCATGATCATATTGAATGGCGGTGCTGGCTCGAAGGGCCGAATGGCCTCCTCCTGCACCTATTTTGTATGCTTCTAAAATGCTGGAGTAACTCAGCGGGACAGGCAGCATCTCGGGAGGGAAGGATGGGTGACGGTTCGGGTCGAGACCACTTCTTCAGACTGGAGTCACCCACACCTTCTCTCGAGAGATGCTGCCTGGGCCTGTCCCGCTGAGATACTCCGGCTTTTTGTGTCTGTCTCCGGCGAAAGAAATGCTTGCTCACTCTGACGCTGTCTCCATGACAACCGGATAGCAGCCTTGCTGAGCAAACAGTTGGCGAGATAATGGGAGACAGGCACGAAACGTTGGCGTTTTTGATCTGTTGCTTCCTGTCGATATAAACCTGTATTCACTTCAGTAACGCTGGCCCAATCTCCATGCTTCACCACTCCCTAATTACCTGTGAGGATGCAATGGACAGTCCACGGCCTCCTTGGGCATTTGTAGTCTGTGTGGCTTTTGAATGCCAGCTACCTTGGGGCAGGTACTCGGGTGGCAGGGAGGCGCAGCGGTAGAGTTGCTGCCTCACAGCGCCAGAGACCCGGGGTTCGATCCCGACTACGGGTGCTGTCTGTACGGAGTTTGCACGTTCTCCCCGTGACCTTCATAGCAAAAAGGATTTGAGTATAGGAGCAGGGAGGTTCTACTGCAGTTGCACAGGGTCTTGGTGAGACCACACCTGGAGTATTGCGTACAGTTTTGGTCTCCAAATCTGAGGAAAGACATTCTTGCCATAGAGGGAGTACAGAGAAGGTTCACCAGACTGAGTCCTGGGATGGCGGGGCTTTCATATGAAGAAAGACTGGATAGACTCGGCTTGTACTCGCTAGAATTTAGAAGATTGAGGGGGATCTTATAGAAACTTACAAAATTCTTAAGGGGTTGGACAGGCTAGATGCAGGAAGATTATTCCCGATGTTGGGGAAGT
>CM075980.1:3008301-3035801 GCA_038087875.1 Malacoraja senta | reverse complement strand
TCTCTCCGTCCCTCTCCCACCTAAGTCGTTGTACCAGGTTCAAAGTCGTCGTGTTCAGTCTCATTGTTTGTAACCAGTTTTCACCTAGCCGCCCACAGCTAACAATGGCCTGTTTCCTTAATCATCGTAAACTTTCATTCATTTGTTCTACATCTCTCTACATCACCGTCTCTATCTCTCGTTTCCCTCTCCCCTGACTCTCCAGTCTGAGGAAGGGTCTCGAACACCCGTTCCTTCTCTCCAGAGACGCTGCCTGTCCCGCTGAGTTACTCAAGTCAAGTCAAGTGAGTTTATTGTCATGTGTCCCTGGTAGGACAATGAAATTCTTGCTTTGCTTCAGCACAACAGAACATAGTAGGCATTTACTACAAGGCATTCTATAAATATATACACAATGGTCAATATACTGATAAAGTGCAAATAACAGTATTGGCTTGTAAAGTTCAGTGTTATGTCCGAGCCAGGTTCAATAGCCTGATGGCTGTGGGGAAGTAGCTATTCCTGAACCTGTCGTTGCAGTCTTCAGGCTCCTGTACCTTCTACCTGAAGGTAGTAGGGAGATGAGTGTGTGGCCAGGATGGTGTGGGTCCTTGATGATGCTGCCAGCCTTTTTGAGGCAGCGACTGCGGTAGATCCCCTCGATGGAAGGGAGGTCAGAGTCGATGATGGACTGGGCAGTGTTTACTACTTTTTGTGGTCTTTTCCTCTCCAGGGCACTCAAGTTGCCGAACCAAGCCACGATGCAACCGGTCAGCATGCTCTCTACTGTGCACCTGTAGAAGTTAGAGATAGTCCTCCTTGACAAACCGACTCTCCGTAATCTTCTCAGGAAGTAGAGGCGCTGATGTGCTTTCTTAATAATGGCATCATTGTTCTCGACCAGGAAAGATCTTCAGAGATGTGCACGCCCAGGAATGTGAAGCTCTTGACCCTTTCAACCATCGACCCGTTGATATAAACGGGACTGTGGGTCCCCATCCTACTCCTTCCAAAGTCCACAATCAGTTCCTTGGTTTTGCTGGTGTTGAGGGCCAGGTTATTGTGCTGGCACCATATGGACAGTTGCTCGATCTCTCTTCTATACTCTGACTCATCCCCATCAGTGATACGTCCCAGCTTTCTGTGTCCATCTTCGGTTTAAACCAACATCTGCGCTTGCTTCCTGCACAAATCATCTTCCAGCCAGACAATTTGTAGTAAAGCCTCGTCAAAGAGCAGGGGAGAGATTTGAACTTGCAAACTAACCTGCTGCAACTTGTTTTCCCCAATGAAAGGATATTGTGTAGGAAGGAATACTGATACTACTTTACTCCAAAGATAGACGCAAAGTGCTGGAGTAACTCAGCGGGTCAGGCAGCATTTCTGGAGAGAAGGAATTGGTGACGTCTCGGGTCGAGACCCTTCTTCAGAGCGCTGCGCCACTGTGCCACCCTTAATGCCCGCATAAAATCAGCCATTCCAGTCCAAGTCCCTTGTCTGAATAGAAGGATCTGTCCCTTCCCCATCATGTCTTGGCTTCCACGTGAGGTGCAAGTGCCGCCATTTTTTTTGTTGGTGGTTCTGCCCACACCGGTCACCATTCAGCCTGGAATACTATCCCCATTCAGTTCGGGGCAATTGCCACGTCACTGGGCGGGTTTTAGGGCGCGGCACGGTGGTGCAGTTGCTTCCTCGCGGCGCTTACAGCGCCAGAGACCCCGGGTTCGATCCCGGCCGCCAGCGCTTGGAGGCACAGGATCGGCACCCTCTCCCCCCGTGACCCGCGTGGGTTTCTCCCTCCGAGATCTTCGGTTTCCTCCCGCGCTCCAAAGACGTGCGGGCTTTGCAGGTTAATCTGCTTGGTGTAAGTGTAAAATTGTCCCTAAAACTGTGTGTGTGTGTGTGTGTGTGTGTGTGTGTGTGTGTGTGTGTGTGTGTGTGTGTGTGTGTGTGTGTGTGTGTGTGTGTGTGTGTGTGTCTGTGTGTGTCTGTGTGTGAGTGTGTGTCTGTGTGTGAGTGTGTGTCTGTGTGTGTGTGTGTGTGTGTGTGTGTGTGTGTGTGTGTGTGTGTGTGTGTGTGTGTGTGTGTGTGTGTGTGTGTGTCTGTGTGTCTGTGTGTGAGTGTGTGTCTGTGTGTGAGTGTGTGTCTGTGTGTGTGTGTGTGTGTGTGTGTGTGTGTGTGTGTGTGTGTGTGTGTCTGTGTGTGTGTGTGTGTCTGTGTGTGAGTGTGTGTCTGTGTGTGTGTGTGTGTGTGTGTGTGTGTGTGTGTGTGTGTGTGTGTGTGTGTGTGTGTGTGTGTCGGATAGTGTTAGTGTGCGGGGATTGCTGGTCGGCGTGGACCCGGTGGGCCGAAGGGCCTGTTTCCATTAAATGGCAGAGTTAATGTGCTCCGTCACCAGTCTCTTGAAGCACTTCATGATGGTGGATGTCAGAGCGACTGGATGGCAGGCATGACATGAAGGCTTGCAACTTTATTTATCTACACTCTCGGATGAAGAGCTGTTGTTTTTGAAGCCGATAGCTGACTCTGAACCTGGACTTAGAAGGAAACAAGTTCGTCAGGAAGGCTGGCTCCGTCCTGGTGGCGGAGTTGGAGTCGGATTCACGGGAGGTTGGTCTGGGAGGGGGGGATGCTCTTCAAACTGCGGAGCATCCTGGACATTGCAGCTCACCCCCCTCCGTGACACACCGGTCAACCTGAGGAGCACCTTCAGCAACAGACTGGTCCCACCAAGATGCAGCACAGAACCCCACATGAGATCCTTCTTCCCTGTGGCTATCAAACTGTACACCTCCTCCCCCTCTCTGTCGTGAGGTAGACGGAGACTGACTACCCCCCCCACCCATCGTACCTGAATCTGGAGGTGTGCGTTCGTTTTCACACTTCTGTACCCCTTGCCCGATGGGAGAGGGGAGAAGAGGGAGTGTCCGGGGTGCGACTGGTCCTTGATTATGCTGCTGGCCTTGCCGAGGCAGCGTGAGGTGGAGATGGAGTCAATGGAAGGGAGGTTGGTTTGGGACCGTTCTTCAGTCTGAAGAAGAGTCCCGATCCGAAATGCCACCTATCCCCGTCCTCCCGAGATGCTGCCTGGCCCGCTGAGTTCCTCCAACACTCTGTGTCTTTTATTTGTTAACCAGCGTCTGCAGTTCCTTGTGTGAGCAAACGACACTACCTACCCGTTGTATCAGATGAGTGAAATGGAGCAGAAAAATGTAAAGCTTTTCAATGAACTGATTTGGAAATTGGAGAGGAGATTAATTGATGATAATTAGTGCCTATTAATTGATTATCCCGACATACTTCATTGACGATGGTCGATGAGAGGATCGGGGGCTGGGCTGTATGTTCTTTGCCAAGTTCTGCCTCTTTGAGTTGAATGGATGCCAGGTTTGTAAGAGAAATAGATGATGAGTTCTTTATTCTCAAACCAACCGAGTGTTTCCAATTAATTCTGCTGCTCTGTTACTTGAAGGGAAAGGCGCAGGGTTAGTTCTGCCTTGGCTGGCAATCAGTAAAGATCTTAATAGGAAAGTGGGAAGTGTTTTCATTCAACCACACCTGCTCATTTGTTAGCGCGGCAGCGTGGCGCAGCTGGTAAGAGCCGCTGCCTCACGCCGCCAGAGGACCCCGGTTCGATCCCCACCTCGGTTCTGCGCGTGCGTGGAGTTTGCACGTTCTCCCTGCGACCCTCGTGGGTTTCCTCCGGGTGCTCCGGTTTCCTCCCACATCCTAAAGACTTGCGGGTTTGCAGGTTAATTGGCCATTCTGCAAATTGCCTCAAGTGTGAATAGAACTGGTGTGAATGGGTGTGAACTGGTGTGAGCTGACCGATGGTTGGCGTGGACTCGGTGGGCCGAAGGGCCTGTTTCCACGCTGTATTTCTAAACTAAGTTAAACTGAACTTCTGATGAGACACACAAAAAGCTGGAGTAACTCAGCGGGTCAGGCAGCATCTCTGGAGAAAAGGAATAGGTGACCTTTCGGGTCGAGACCCTTCTTCAGACTGGAACCTCTGAACTTCAGATGACCTTCCCCGCTCCAAGTTCTGACTTTCCAATCTAGAAACCTCTCCTACTTGTTCTCCTCAAAGGAGCGTCTTAATAAAAGCGGCATTGACAATGTCAGGACCACCCTTTCTGATGTCTAATCAATTTAGTTCATGTTTAACGAGAACATAGACAGCCCTCTGAAAAACCAAAGTGGACATCTAGGCGTGGAGCCACAGGAGATCAGTGAGGTCCTCAATGAAGATTCCTCCTCACTGTTTACCGAGGAAAAAGACGTGAAGAATATGGGAGATTTGGAAAGTTTAGCTTAGAGATACAGCACTGAAGCAGGCCCTTCGGCCCACCCAGTCCGTGCCGACCAGCAGTCCCCGCACACTTACACTATCCTACACACACTAGGGGCAAATCACAATGAAACCAAGCCTATTAACCTGCAAACCTGCACGTCTTTGGAGTGCGGGAGGAAACCGGAGATCCCACGCAGGTCACGGGGAGATCGTACAAATTCCGTACAGACAGCACCCGCAGTCGGGATCGAACCCGGGTCACTGGCGCTGTGAGGCAGCAACTCTGCCGCTGCTCCACCGTGCTCTAAGGTCAGATGCGGGCTTTCCTTTAAAAATGTCCGTACCGAAGTTCGGAGATCAGCTCGATTGCCTGTTCTTGATGCAGACACAAGGAACTGCAGAACCCGTAGTCCACTTGGGAAACTTACAGCCCAGCGGCAGGAACGCTCGGCGTAGGAAGGAGCCGCGGATGCCGGGTTACCCCGAGGACAGACACAAAACGCTGGATTAAGTCAGCGGGACAGGCAGCATCTCTGGAGAAGAAGGAACGGGTGACGTTTCGGGCCGAGGCCCTTCTTCTCTTGCACGTTGGATTGCAGGCATCATAACACAGTGACAATAGACAATAGACAATAGGTGCAGGAGTAGGCCATTTGGCCCTTCGAGCCAGCACCGCCATTCAATGTGATCATGGCTGATCATCCCCAATCAGTACCCCGTTCCTGCCTTCTCCCCATATCCCCTGACTCCGCTATCTTTAAGAGCCCTATCTAGCTCTCTCTTGAAAGCATCCAGAGAACCGGCCTCCACTGCCCTCTGAGGCAGAGAATTCCACAGACTCACCACTCTCTGTGAGAAAAAGTGTTTCCTCGTCTCCGTTCTAAATGGCTTACTCCTTATTCTTAAACTGCGGCCCCTGGTTCTGGACTCCCCCAACATCGGGAACATGTTTCCTGCCTCTAGCGTGTCCAAGCCCTTAACAATGTTTCAATGAGATCCCCTCTCATCGTCCTAAACTCCAGAGTGTACAAGCCCAGCCGCTCCATTCTCTCAGCATGTGACAGTCCCGCCATCCCGGGAATTAACCTTGTAAACCTACGCAGCACTCCCTCAATAGCAAGAATGTCCTTCCACACATTAGGGGACCAACACTGCACACAATACTCCAGGTGTGGTCTCACCAGGGCCCTGTACAACTGCAGAAGGACCTCTTTGCTCCTATATTCGATTCCTCTAGTTGAACGATAATCGATCAACCCAGCTGAGAGATTCTGCTGGCAGCTCTGAAGTCGTTCCCAAGCCTGCAGGGTGCCCGATGGAACGACCAGCGACCAAGCCTCTCGTTTTAAAGGCTCGCTCTCAAGATTGCAACAGTATTATCCTCCTTCCCTCGCGGCTCGAGATTCTTCACGCCACATTACCTGCCCAAATGATTCATTTTATTGAGTTAATTATAGCTGAGCGCTGACAGTCTGCGGATAACTGGCGCAGCTCGACGCTTGTCGAGGCCCTGTGTTCATGCATTGCTCATCTGTGACTGAACACCAGATGCCATCTTTATGTGGGCTTTGGGCCTGCTCAGTAAAGGGCCTGGCCCACTTTCCGAGTTATTCACGAATTCTTCAGAGTTTTCAAACTGGCAGAATGTTCGTAACGAGTCCGTAGGAGTCCGTGGATTTATCGTAGCGGCTCGTTATGCCAGCTGTAGGTACTCGGGCGCTATTTCTTTACTCGTGGACGTTTTTCATCACGTTGAAAAAACGTCCCGACTTACCTGATGCCCCGAGTACCTACGGCTGGCATAACGAGCCGCTATGATATATCCACGGACACCTACGGCCTCCTACAATAGACAATAGACAATAGGTGCAGGAGTAGGCCATTCGGCCCTTTGAGCCAGCACCGCCATTCAATGTGATCATGGCCGATCATCCCCAATCAGTACCCCGTTCCTGCCTTCTCCCCATATCCCCCGACTCCGCTATCTTTAAGAGCCCTATCTAGCTCTCTCTTGAAAGCATCCAGAGAACCTGCCTCCACCGCCCTCTGAGGCAGAGAGTACCTACAGCTGGCATAACGAGCCGCTACGATATATCCACGGCCTCCTACGGACTCGTTACGAACATTCTGCGAGTTTGAAAACTCGGGAGAATTCGTGAATAACTCGGGAAAGTGGGACAGGCCCTTTAACAAAGGCTCGCCCTTGCCAAACCAGAGCGGTGGAAGCAAATGGCAGGTTCCTAAGTTCATAATTGATTTGGTTTAAGTAATTCGGGTCTCGAGCCGAAACGTCACCCATTCCTTCTTCTCCAGAGACGCTGCCCGTCCCGCTGAGTTACGCCAGCATTTTGTGTCTATCTTCGGTGATTGGGTTTAGTGCGGCTTAGTTTAGAGATACAGGAAGAATTTAATTGTTTCGTCGTAGGTTCCTGCGACAATTAAACATGATATAGATTTAGTTCAGTTTAGTTTGGCTTAGAGACACAGGCCCTTCGGCCCATCGAGCCCGTGCCGACAAGCGATCCCCACACACTTACAACATCCTACACACACTAGTCAGTGGGTGGTGAATCTGTGGAATTCCTTGCCACGGAAGGCTGTGGAGGCCAAGTCAGTGGATATTTTTATAACAGATAGATATATTTTTGATCAGTGCGGGTGTCAGGGGTTATGGGGAGAAGGCAGGAGAATGGGGATAGGAGGGAGAGATAGATCAGCCATGAATGAATGGCGGTAGAATTGATGGGCCGAATGGCCTAATTTTACTCCTATCCCTTATGACCTTATGACCTCTCACTGTAAAGAAGGGTCTCGACCTGAACCGTCACCCATTCCTTCCCCTCTCCCCTGACTCTCAGTCTGACCTCAACCAAGAACCAAGAACCAAGATGACATTTCAGGTCGAGATCCTTCATCAGACTCCACAAAATGCTGGAGTAACTCGGCGGGTCACAGTCTGAAGAAGGGTCTTGACCCGAAACATCACCCATTCCTTCTCTCCTTATGACACTAGGTACAATTTACATTGACACCAAGCCAACCTACAAACCTGTACGTCTTTGGAGTGTGGGAGGAAACCGGAGATCTCGGAGAAAACCCACGCGGGTCACGGGGTCGAACGTACAAACTCCGTACAGACAGCACCCGTAGTCAGGATCAAACCCGGGCCTCTGGCGCTGTGAGGCAGCAACTCTACCACTACGCCTCCGTGCCGCCCTTCAAGTCGCCAGTCCTACTTCTCTCCGGAGGTGCTGCCTGACCCGCAGAGTCACTCCAGCACTTTGTGTGTCCGTAATGCAGCATCTGCAGTTCCTTGTTTCTACTCATGAGCCGTAGGTTATTGCCGGGGAATACCGGAGGCACACACGGAATCGGTTTCACGTCAGAGGCGGGGAATTGATTCCGGAGATGCGATTGTTTTCTGGGTCGTATATCCGGTCGCTCTACGGCCGAGCATCGTGGAGCTGGAGGCCTCGCTCGGGACTGACTTTGAGCCCCACGGCGGGGCGGTAGACTTACCATCGGAGCCTGCGATCCCTTGCCTGGGATCGACGCTCCAACCGCGGCCTGCGGATATCACCGTCAAGGGCTCGCTGTCTCGGGAGAGAGCGACGTCGGGAGCTCCAACGATGCGGAAGGTTCGTCCAGCCCCTGACCCGGGGTCAGATCGCTCGGCGTGGGGGAGCTGAGATTCCCCCTACTGATGCAGGAGCTTGATCGCCCCAATGAGGAGGGCCTGACGCTGGCTACAGGAGTAAGATCGTCCCATCAACGGAAGGCTCGAGGCCCCCGAACAAAGAAGGGAAGAGATTGAACTTTATTTTCTCCTTCCATCACAGTGAGGAATGTGGAGGAGTCACTGTGGTGGATGTTTATGTTAAAATGTATTTTGTGTGTTCACGTTGCTTTTTATTTGTATGACTGACTTGGCAAATTAAATTCCTCGTACGTTGCAAAACATACTTGGCTAATAAAGTATGGTAGACAAAAATGCTGGAGAAACTCAGCGGGTGAGGCAGCATCTATGGAGCAAAGGAAATAGGCAACGTTACAGGTCGAGTCCCTTCTTCAGACTGATGTGGGGGTGGGAAGAAGAAAGGAAAAGGCGGAGATAGTGGGATGTGGGAGAGGGGAGGGGAAGGAGGGAGAAAGCAAGGA
Source organism: Malacoraja senta (assembly GCA_038087875.1). Lineage (NCBI taxonomy): Eukaryota > Metazoa > Chordata > Chondrichthyes > Rajiformes > Rajidae > Malacoraja > Malacoraja senta. The sequence continues at coordinate 3,027,370 of CM075980.1, read as the reverse complement.
CTACCTGAAATTGGAGAAGTCAATGTTCACACCGCTGGGGTGTAAACTGCCCAAGCGGAATATGAGGTGCTGCTCCTCCAATTTACGGTGGGACTCACTCTGGCCATGGAGGAGGCCCAGGACAGAAAGGTCAGGTTCGGAATGGGAGGGGGAGTTGAAGTGCTGAGCCACCGGGAGATCAGGATGGTTAGTGCAAACCGAGCGGAGGTGTTGGGCAAAGCGATCGCCGAGCCTGCGCTTGGTCTCACCGATGTGGAGCAGCTGACACCTAGAGCAGCGGATGCAATAGGTGAGGCTGGAAGAGGTGCAGGTGAACCTCTGCCGCACCTGGAAAGACTGCTTGGGTCCTTGGATGGAGTCAAGGGGGGAGGTGAAGCGACAAGTGCAGCATTTCCAGCACCTGCAGTTCCTTCTTAAACATGGCCAATAAAGTATTACTGTATTGTATTGTCTCTGAAAGTGTGGAGATAGCGCTAATGAAAAGCTCTTTCTCTCAATCACACCGCGCTGATTAATATCCTGCTTTGACTTCCTCGTCATTATTTTCGGAAAAGTCAAAATTAATAATAAGCTGCTGTAAGGACAGCAAATTGCACTCTAATCTCACGGCAGCTCCAGCAGTCACTTTTGAAATTATTTTCGGAAATGATTGCATAAATATACTGATTTACTCCTCACCAACACCAGTCCATTAGGATAATTCTTTTCGTCAGACGTTTGTGGGTTATGAATATTCAGGAGGTGCAGCGGGAACGCTGCGGTATTAGCGGGGATCAATCATCGCAAATTGCAGAGGTGAACGTCATGTTAGAAAAACACTTGTCACACCAGAAAGCATGCAAGTGTCATAACACATTAGCGCTAATGAATGCGTCTGGCGTGCTGGAATAATTCGTCGTAAATTGACTCGATTCATTTCGCCCGCGAGCGCGCGGAGCCTTCTCCGCCCGCCTCCACGGCGAGTACAGAAGGCGGGAGGTCATGTTGCCGTTGTGGACCACGTTGGTGAGGCCGCATTTTAGGAGTACTCTGGATGGTTGAATGGCGGTGCTGGCTCGAAGGGCCGAATGGCCTACCCCTGCACCTATTGTCTATTGTCTATAGCACATTGGGGTGGGGAGATTGCAACCTTCACCTGGTCCGCCCTGTTTCGACGAATGCAATCGACCCGGTGTGCACAATCAAATACGATCAAATAGAACAAGTTGCCTGACAACTTTAGGCTGTGCACGCCATACGCAAGAAGAAGAAGAAGTCTATAGTACGGGTGTCAGAGGTCATGGGCAGAGGGCAGGAGAATGGGGTTACAATGGAGAGTTAAGAAACAGTTAGACAAAAATGCTGGAGAAACTCAGCGGTTGCAGCAGCATCTATGGAGCGAAGGAAATAGGCAACGTTTCGGGCCGAAACCCTTCTTCAGACTCAACAGTTAGACAGGTACATGGATAGGACAGGTTTGGAGGGATATGGACCAAGCGCAGGCAGGTGGGGCTAGTGTAGCTGGGACATGGTTGGCCGGTGTGGGCAAGTTGGGCCGAAGGGCCTGTTTCCACGCGGTATCACCCTGTGACTCTATGACTCTCGAAGAGATTGATCAGCCATTGACTGAAGATAGACAAAAATGCTGGAGAAACTCAACGAGTGAGGCAGCATCTATGGAACGAAGGAATAGGTGACGTTTCGGGTCGAGACCCGAAACGTCACCTATTCCTTCGCTCCATAGATGCTGCCTCACCCACTGAGTTTCTCCAGCATTTTTGTCTACCATGGATTTTTTTCCAGCATCTGCAGTTCTTTCCTAGACCATAGACATGATGGGCCGAATGGACTAATTCTACTCCTATTGTGTTCGGCTCTGGGCACCATGTTGCAGGAAAGATGTTGTCAAGCTGGAAAGGGTACAGAGGAGGATTTACGAGGATGTTGCCAGGACTAGAAGGTGTGAGCCACAGGGAGAGGTTGAGCAGGCTGGGACTCTATTCCTTGGAGCGCAAGAGGATGAGGGGTGATCTTATAGAGGCGTATAAAATCATGAAAGGAATAGATCACAGAGTCTCTTGCCCAGAGTAGGGGAATCGTGGACCAGAGGACATAGTTTTAAGGTGAAGGGGAAAAGATTTAATAGGAATCCGAGGGGTAACTTTTTCACACAAAGGGTGGTGGGTGTATGGAACAAGCTGCCAGAGGAGGTAGTTGAGGCTGGGACTGTCCCAACATTTATGAAACAGTTAGACAGGTACTTGGATAGGACAAGTTTAGGGGGGTATGGACCAAACGAGGGCCAGTGGGACTAGTGTAGCTGGGACATGTTGGCCGGTGTGGGCAAGTTGGGCCGATGGGCCTGTTTCCACACTGTATCACTCTGTGACTCTAATGATACGGTGAACAGGAACCAAACAATATCACAAAAATTAAGTGAAGTCCCCTCAAAGAAGGGAAGCTGCAGGAACAAGGAACTACGAGGAAGTTTTAAGCTAGACACAAAAAGCTGGAGTAACTCAGCAGGTCAGGCAGAAAAGGAATAGACAACATTTTGGGTCGAGATCCTTCTTCAGACAGAGTGGTCACCTACCTATTCCTGTTCTCCAGATATGTTGTCTGACCTGCTGAGTTACTCCAGCATTTTGTGTCTATCTTTAGTTTAAACCTACTGTCATATTGTTTAAGAAACATTTGGACAGGTACATGGATAGGACAGGTCTGGAGGGATACGGGCCAAACGCAGGCAGGTGGGATTATAGTGTAGCTGGGACATGTTGGTCAGAGGGCGGTGGAGGCCGGTTCTCTGGATACTTTCAAGAGAGAGCTAGATAGGGCTCTTAAAGATAGCGGAGTCAGGGGAGAAGGCAGGAACGGGATACTGATTGGGGATGATCAGCCATGATCACATTGAATGGCTGTGCTGGCTCGAAGGGCCGAATGGCCTACTCCTGCACCTATTGTCTATTGTCTATTGTCTATTGGTCGGCATGGACAAGTTGGGCCGAAGGGGCCTGTAGTAACCACACTGTGTGACTCGATGACCCGCTGAGTTACTCCAGCACTTTGTGTATTTAAAAAAAAAAAAACAGCATCTGCAGTTCCTTTTCCTTCATATCTCTGTCTTTTAAGTGCTGTTTTTGAACTTGGCTGAACTACCTCCTCTGGCAGTTTGTTTCACACACCCACCCCCCTCAGTGTGAAGCCTTCTGCTTGCATTATGTACGATCCAATGTGGCCCCTTTCCAGCTCAGTTGGAAGGAAGATGAGTTCCTGTTAGGAGCAAGTGTTCTTCATCAAGCCTTTGTGATCCGAGACAGATGGGATGGTAGAATAGAGCGTGTGAAGTTCTGCCCAAGATACTGAGCCAAGCATCGATTGGATTTTCCTTTGGTCTGTGCTGAGACCATTAATATCACCACAGATTGGAGCTTGGTGCTGTAACACATTGTTACAACCGTCAGTCGTCCAATTCCAGAAAACTCCTCTCCAATGTCCCCGGAGTAAATAGCAATTGCACAGCGCACGGGTGGCGCAGCGGTAGAGTTGCTGCCTCACAGCGCCAGAGGCCCGGGTTCGATCCTGACCACGGGGTGCTTCCATTACGCAATATGGAACTTACGCAATTCTTACCACTGAACTCCTAAATTGCGCGTAAATTTTCGTTACGGCAGCAATGCGCTACTGACGTCGCATGCGGCTGTTTTCCGCAAGCTAATCGGTTGTTCTCCCAGACCAGTTTAGTTTAGAGATACAGCACTGCAACACAGGCCCTTCGGCCACCGAGGTCCGCGCCGACCAGCGATCCCCGCACGCTAACACTATCCTGCACACGCACTGGGGACAATTTACAATCGCACCGAGCCAACTAACCTACAAATCTGCACGTTTTTGGAGCATGGGAGGAAGCCGGAGCACCCGGAGAAAACCCACGCAGTTCACGGGGAGAACGTACAAACTTGGTACAGACAGCGCCCGTAGTCGGGATCGAACCCCGGTCTCTGGGGCTGTGAGGTGGCAATTCTACCGCTGCGCCACCGTGCCGCCCCTGTGGTGTGTTGGCTAATCCTCCCCCAGTACACAGTGCATTATCCACAACACTTCAAACACCACGTAGCAAGCTTGGATGACATTAATGTAATTGCCATTACTATACAATTTTCCGAACACATTTTACTTCCCTATTTCTAATGAATGTACTATATTTGGCATTAAAGTTCATTAAATCATTTTTAATTCTTTATTCCTACTGAAGGTAATAAAGGTAATAGCCAGCACTGTACCACGCAGTAGAACATCTTTCATTCTTTATACAGTGTCTGCGGTACAGTTGCTGCACTGTGCCTCACAGAACCTGAGCCCCAGGGTAGATTAGTTTTGGACTCTTATACATCGCGGGACTAAATGTAGACTGGGCGATCGTTTCACGGAACACCTTCGCTCAGCCCGCCTGGACCTACCTCACCTCCCGGTTGCTGGACATTTTAATTCCCCTTCCCATTCCACACTGACTGACCTTCTGTCCTGGCCTCCTCCATTGTCGGAGTGAGGCTAAACACAAATTGGGGGAACAGCATCTCATATTTCGCTTGGGCAGCTTACAGCCCAGTGGTATGAATATCGATTTCTCTCACTTCCGGTAGCCCCAGCATTTCAAGAGTGAGCTAGATAGGGCTCTTAAAATAGCGGAGTCAGGGGATATGGGGAGAAGGCAGGAACGGGGTACTGATTGGGGTTGATCAGCCATGATCACATTGAATGGCGGTGCTGGCTCGAAGGGCCGAATGGCCTACTCCTGCACCTATTGTCTATTGTCTATTGTCTATTGTCATTTCCCTCTCTCTCCATCCCCACCCCACACCCAAGTCGCACCAGCTTCTCGTTCTCACCCAACAAACAGCTAAACAATGGCCCCTGTTTCCTTTATCATCATTACTATTTTGCGTATCTTTCATTCATTGTTCTTTATCTCTCTACATCACCGTCTATATCTCTCGTATCAGCTTATCCATGATCAGTCTGAAGAAGGGTCTCGACCCGAAATGCCGACTATTTCTTCTCTCCATAGATGCTGCCTCACCCGCTGAGTTTCTCCAGCACTTTTGTCTATGTACAACTATAAATTTCACTTCAGTTTATTATTGTCACGTATACCGAGGTACTGTTAAAAAGCTTTTTAGTTGCGTGCTATCCAGCAAGTGAAAAGACTACACGTGCTTACAATCAAGCCGTCCACAGTGTACAGATACAAGATAAAGGGAATAACGTTTTGTGCGAGGTAAATAATAATAATAATATTAATAATATCTTTTATTGTCATTGCACGTCAGTGCAACGAGATTTAGTATGCAGCTCCACCGATGTACAAGACAAGTAAGATAAATAAATAAGCAAGCAAGCTGAGTGACGTGACCATCCGAGGGAGACTGTCCAGGGGGGGTGGGTGGGGGGGGCACTCAGCAAGGCCGGTTCAGAGCCGCTATAGCTCTTGGAATAAAGCTGTTTCTGAGTCTGGAGGTTCGGGCGTAGAAGGGCCTTGTAACGTCTGCCGGAGGGAAGTAGTTCAAGCAGTCCGTTACAAGGGTGTGATGAGTCCTTATGGATGCTGACGGCCTTCCTGAGGCACCGTGTGTGGTAGATGCCCTCCAAGGCTGGTAGCTCTGTCCCAATGATCCTCTGCGCTCTGTGGACGACGCGCTGAAGAGCTCTCCTCTCCGCCTCCGTGCAGCTGAGATACCACACAGAGATGCCATACGTTAATATGCTCTCTGTGGTGCAGGCGGTTAGAACGTTGTCAGCAGCTGTTGGGGCAGACCAGTCTTTTTTTAATGTCCTCAGGAAGAACAGTCGTTGCTGTGCCTTCTTGACCAGCGCAGCGGTGTTGGTGGACCATGTGAGGTCCTCTGAAATGTGAGTGCCCAGAAACTTAAGAGCTGGACACTCTCTCCACACTTCCCCGTAAATGGAGATTGGGGCGTATTCTCCATTATGGGACCTTCCTGAAGTCAATAATCAGCTCCTTGGTCTTGGAGGTGTTTAGTGACAAGTTGTTATGAGCGCACCAGTCCGCCAGCTTCTGCACCTCCGCTCTGTATTTTGTTTCATCACCGTTGGTGATCAGCCCAATCACTGTTGCGTCGTCTGCAAACTTCCAAAGTAAAGCCCAGTAAAGTCCGATTAAAGATAGATCAGGTCTCCGATTAAGTAGATAGTAGTTCAGGACCGCTCTCTGCTTGTGGTGGGATGGTTCAGTTGCCTGACAACAGCCGGGAAGAAACTGCCCCTGAATCTGGAGGTGTGCATTTGTTTTCACACTTCTGTACCTCTTGCCACATGGGAGAGGGGAGAAGAGGGAGTGGCCGGGGTGGGACTGGTCCTTGATTATGCTGCTGGGCCTTGCCGAGGCAGCGTGAGGTGCAGATGGAGTAGATGGAAGGGAGGCTAGTTTGTTTGATGGTCTGGGGCTGCGAACCTCAACTCTCTGGAAAGTTGGATTGAGCAGTGGAACAGAGCGGGGGTGGGGGGGCGGGGGCCACACTGATTCTTTTATCCATTTTTCATACACGGACTGGGCCCAAGGGAGGCGAATCTGTGGAATTCATTGCCACAGAAGGCTGCGGAGGCAGTCAATGGATATTTTTAATGCTGAGGTAGATAGATTCTTGATTAGTACGGGTGTCAGGGATTATGGGGAGAAGGCAGGAGAATGGGGTTCGCACGGAGAGATAGACCAGCCATGATCCCGTTTCACATAGAGATACAGATACAAAGGGGACTATGAAGGTATGAGAGAGGAGATGGCCAAGTTCGACTGGTAAAGGATCCTGGCAGGAATGATGGTGGAATTTCTGGGCATAATCCAGAAGATGCAGGATCATTTCATTCCAAAGAGGAGGAAAGATTCTAAGGGGAGTAAGAGGCAACCGTGGCTGACAAGGGAAGTTAGGGATGGGAGGCCTAATTCTGCTCCTGTCACTCATAGACAATAGATAATAGACAATAGGTGCAGGAGGAGGCCATTCGGCCCTTCGAGCCAGATCTGATCATGGCTGATCATCCACAATCAGTACCCCGTTCCTGCCTTCTCCCCATATCCCCTGACTCCACTATCTTTAAGAGCCCTATCTAACTCTCTCTTGAAAGTATCCAGAGAACCTGCCTCCTCCGCCCCCTGAGGCAGAGAATTCCACAGACTCACAACTCTCTGTGTGAAAAGGTGTTTTCTCATCTCCGTCCTAAATGGCTTACCCCTTATTCTTAAACTGTGGCCCCTGGTACTGAACATCGGGTACATGTTTCCTGCCTCTAGCGTGTCCAAACCCTTAATAATCTTATAGGTCCACAAAGTGAACCTGACCTTGAATGGAGGTAAGTTAGTCAGCTGTCAGTTGGGCGGGCTGGTTCACTCGTGGTCACGCTGGGGCCAGCACAACCCAAGAACAGGCTCCATCTCAGTAGCGAAACCTTGAAGCAACGTCCCTCAGGAGCCCAAGCTGGAGAGTGGGCTCCTTGGTAGAAACGTCGCCTGCCGCGGCAATGAACTGCATGGTCAGCTGCTGTGGAAGGTGAATGTGGTTTGTACGGCAATGCCGGGCCACAGCTGCTGTTTCTGAGTCCAACCTTCTGGCGATAAAATGTTTCTATTTTATCGCCAGATGTAGAATGTAGAAAAGATAAGGACTCTGCACAGATGTTTGATTTAGGTTTAATGAGCAAACAGATGTGTAATGGGGAATATGCTAGTTTAGTTCAGTTTAGTTGAGTGTTAGTTCAGTTTAGTTGAGTTTAGTTGAGTTTAGTTGAGTTTAGTTGAGTTTAGTTTAGTTCAGTTTAGTTCAGTTTAGTTCAGTTCAGTTCAGTTTGGTTTAGTTCAGAGATACTGTGTGGGAACAGGCCCTTCGGCCCACCAAGTCTGCACTGGGCAGCAATCCCCACACACTAGCCCTATCCTACACACTAGGGACAATTTGCAATTTTTACCGAACACAATTAACCTACTAACGTGTACATCTTTGGGGTGTAGGTGGAAACCAGAGCACCCGGAGAAAACCCACACATGTTTAATTGGCTTGGTATAAATGTGAATTGTCCCTAGTGTGTGTAGGGTAGTGTTAATGTGCGGGGATCGCTGGTCGGAAGATGCTGGAGCATTTCTGGAGAGAAGGAATGGGTGGCTTTGAGTCGAGACCCTTCTTCAGTCTAAAGACTCCGTCTTATGCTTCCTGTTCACGTTGTGTGATGCCTCAGAAATCCTGGGTAGCCACAGGAATCAGACCTGAGATGGTATCGACAGTCAGCTGGTAATTTCATACGGTCATAAGGGATAGGAGTAGAATTAGGCCATTCGGCCCATCATTATACTCCGCCATTCAATCATGGCTGATCTATCTCTCCCTCCTTAACCCCCATTCTCCTGCCTTCTCCCCATAACCTCTGACAACCGTACCAATCAAAAATCGATCTATCTCTGTCTTAAAAAATATCCACTGACTTGGCCTCCACAGCCGTCTGTGGCAAAGAATTCCACCGATTCACCACCCTCTGACTAAAGACATTCCTCCTCATCTCCTTCCTAAAAGAGCGTCCTTTAATTCTGAGGCTGCGACCTCTGGTCCTAGACTCTCCCACTATTGGAAACATCCTCCCACGTCCGCTCTATCCAAGCCGTTCGCTATTCTGTCCGTTTCATTAATTGTCCCACCCCCCCCACCCCCTTTCATCGTTCTAAACTCTAGCGAGTACAGGCCAAACGCCAAACGCTCATCCATAGGTTAACCTACTCATTCCTGGAATCATTTCAAAACCTCATCCTGCAGTGAATCAACACGCAACAGTCTGATGAAATCAAAAAACGCAATATAAACGCAATAAATCAGCTCAGAGATTCCAGGGTGTCAGTCGGCAGCTGTTTGAAGTCCTCCGGTGAATGAATCATTACCACTTGTCCTGCATGCTTGAATCACCGGGTGTCTTACATCTTTGAGAGAACATCCTCCACCCTCCTGGTCCTGCAGAAAGGAACTGCAGAAGCGGGTTGATCCCTTTTTTAGGTTTAGTATTGGGGATACAGCGCTGCTTGGTTTGAACCATGATCATATTGAATGGCGGTGCAGGCTCAAAGGGCCGAATGGCCTACTCCTGCACCTATTTTCTATGTATCTATGTATCTATGAACGGTTGTAATCATGTATTGTCTTTCCGCTGACTGGTTAGCACGCGGCAAACAGCTTTTCAGGTGACAATAAACTAAAACTAACCAGTTTAGTTTGGTTTGGATGGGTTTAGTTTTTGTCCAGATTAGTTTATAGTTTGGTTTAGTTCAGATACAGTGTAGAAACAGGCCCTCCGGCCCACCGAGTCCGCGCCGACCAGCGATCCCCGCACTAGCACCACCCTACACACACCAGGGACAGTTTTAACTTTTACACCAAGCCGATTAACCGGCAAACCGCACGTCTTTGGAGTGTGGGAGGAAAACCCGTAGATCTCGGAGAAAACCCACCCGGTTTACGGGGGGGGGGGGGGGGAACTTGCGAACTCCGCACAGACAGCACCCGTGGTCAGGATGGAACCCGGGTCTCTGGCGCTGTGAGGCAGCAACTCTACTGCTGCGCCACCTTGCCGCTCTTATGCCGTTGATACGAAGATAGACACAAAGTGCCGGAGTAACTCAGTGGGTCAGGCAGCATCTCTGGAGAAAGAAGGATGGGTGACGTTGCGGGTCGGGACCCGAGTCTTCAGACCCGCTGAGTTACTCCAGCACTTTGCGTCTCTCCACACTATCCCACACATTGGTTGCAAAGTCTTGTTTGATACAATGGTGGCACTTAAGAAGCTTTTAGATAGGCCCATTGATGTGCGGGGAATGGCGGGATATGGATTTATGGGCAGGCAGGTACGAGTTGGCCTCGGCATCATGTTCCAAGGCCATCAAAGATGGCTGAAATGGCCCTCTATGGACTGTAAAATGGAGCCAAGATGGCGTCTGTTGCATGTGGAGCCAGTGGGCTGTTCTTAGGGGCTGCCACCTGTCCCGCATTAGCCGGGACATCCCGTATATTGTGCTAAACAGGTTTGTCCCGTACGCGAACCGCCCTTGTCCGTATTTGACTGCTGCTCACAAGTCCCTCTCTCGTCGCTTCCTCCCACGGAAAGGCTAACACGGTTCACTTCATCCCGGAGCGGGCACCATACCCGCACGGACCGCGGCACGCCACCCCGCACGGCCGCGGCACGCCACCACGCACCACGGCGGCACGCCACCTTTTGTCCCTTATTTGGGAGTGAGAAAGTTGGCAACCCCGAGCTGTTCTGTACATTCTGCCCTAGCCGAGGTTTGGGGTTTATGTCAAGTCAAGTCAAGTCACTTTTATTTCTATAGCACATTTAAAAAACATCTCTCGTTGGCCAAAGTGCTTTACATTGGTGGAGATACTAACGTTATACAACAGTGGTTCATAGATTAAGTACATACATAAATACATACATACAGCCCTCCCTCAGAGGACGTCAAGAAAACATATGGGGATAGTCTCTCTGAGCTGTAGGCAAAAAATGTATTTCACTGTATGGACTCGGTGGCCGAAGGGCCTGTTCCTACACTGTATCTCTAAACTAAACTAAACTAAACTAAAACCAAACTAACTAAACCTTGGTACAAGTGACAATAAATAAACCTTTGAACCATTAAGCCATTGGTGCCCGACACAGACATTGCGGCTGAAGAGCCAGTTCCTCCACTGTTCTATGTTATTAGTTTAGTTTAGTTTAGTTTAGAGAGACAGTGCCCTCCATCCACCACCCTCTCCGAGTCAAAACTTCGTCCTACACGCACGTGGGACAATTTACAGTTCTACTGAAGCCGATTGACTGACAAACCTGCACGTCCTTTGGAGTGTGGGAGGAAACCAGAGCACCCGGAGAAAAAACACACGCGGGTCACGGGGAAGAACGTGAAATCTCCTCACAGACGGCACCCGTGGTCAGGACCGAAGCCGGGGTCTCTGGCGCTGTGAGGCAGCAACTCTACCGCCGCGCCATTGAACCACCCCCCCCCCACGTTCTACGTTGAACGTTTGATTCATGCCAGGGGTTAACGGTGGAGAAGGCATGGAGAATGTTTTTTTTTATTTTATTTTTTTTTTAATATTTTTTTATTATTGGAGATAAGTTCACAATTTATTTACATCATTACAGTCTAACATTTTTAAATTGATAATATTGTCAATTATTATTACATTGTCTCCAATACCTTTTGCCTTTTTTTTTTTAAACTAGATAGAACTAAAGAGATAGATGAAGTAAAGAAAGAAAAAGAAAGAGAAGAAGAATTTAAAAAAAAAAAAAAATAAAAAAAAAACAAAGAGAAAAAAAAAAAAAAAGAGAAAATAGTTAAAGAAGAATGGAAAAATTTATTGAAATAAAAAACTTCATTCGAGATATATTCGTACATTTCAGAGATAGCATTTCATCCATTCTTTAGCCCGAGTGCTAGTCAGGTTCCTGTGCTGAACTATTCTGACCCTTTAAGTAATCAATAAAAGGAGACCATGTTCCTACGAGGCAGCAACTCTACCGCCGCGCCATTGAACCACCCCCCCCCCCCACGTTCTACGTTTGTAACGTTTGATTCGTGCCAGGGGTTAACGGGGAGAAGGCAGGAGATTTTTTTTATTTTTTTTTAATCAAAAAATGTATTCAATTTATTAAAAAATAATATTTACACTGCAATAAAACAAACCAGCACCCAGCACCATAATACAATACAAACATAAGGGGGGGATGATTTTTGTATGTAACTGTTTGTATTTGTATTTGTTAGTCTGTGTTCAAGATGGCGGTCGGAGGGGAGAGTGGACGCAGTGGCGCGGTTTTCGTTGCCGCTGCTCTCTCCTCAAATTGTGCTCCTGATTTTCTTTTTGTGTTTTTGGAAGGAATTCTGTCCCTGATTTGTGTATTGGTCTTTATAACTTATTTTTTTTAAATTCTGATTATATGTTTCCTATAAATCTCTGTAAGGTGTCCTTGAGACCTCGGTATAAGGCGCCCGTAAATAAAATTCATTATTATTATTATTATTATAATAACCTACTATGCAACTTGATACAATCCTAGGTAGACAAAAATGCTGGAGAAACTCAGCGGTGAGGCAGCGTCTATGGAGCGAAGGAAATAGGCAACGTTTCGGCCCGAAACCCTGAAGGAAATAGGCAACGTTTCTGGCCGAAACCCGGAAGGGTTTCGGCCCGAAACGTTGCCTATTTCCTTCGCTCCATAGATGCTGCTGCACCCGCTGAGTTTCTCCAGCACTTTTGTCTACCTTCGATTTTCCAAGCATCTGCAGTTCCTTCTTTAACACTACGATACAATCCTTATTGAGGATACATTCAACACCCCTGCGGAGCCCGGAACCCCCCCCCCCAGGGTGCCCGTGGGACAGAGCGTATTCCCTTTCTAACCGCACCCGGGCACGGACGTGTATCCCCGGAAAAAGGGGGCAGGCAGCCGGCTCGGGTAGAGCCCTCCACCGCCTGGTGCCTTGACTGGCGGATGGCCCAGCTTGGCCAGGCCCAGGAGCAACCCAACCAGGACATCTTCAGCCCCAAACCCTCTCCCCCTAACGCACAGGGGTGTCCGAAGATGAGGGACGGTGGGTGTGAAGTGCAGCCAGAAGGCAAGGGAGCGGCCCCTTTAGATGTTGGAACAGGGGCAGCAGCCTCACACTCTCCATGTACAAGTGGTACACAGACTCTCCCAGCCCGCAAGAGCGGCAGGCGGCTTGGCGAGTCTGTGAACCGTGAGAGAAACAGGTTGCAGGGAACACCTCGGTGCAGTAGCCTCCACCCCAGGTCCGCGGTGTAGAGGGGGGGGAATCCCTGCGTAGAGGGGGCCCCCCTTCACGACCGGGAGAACGGGTTAGGAGGGAGAGGTAGATCAACCACGATTGAACAGCGGAGTAGACTCGATGGGCCAAATGGCCTAATCCTGCTCCTATCACTTCTGGAAAAAAAAAATTCCTCCCACTCTCTGCCTCTCAAAATCCCAACGCCTTATGAATTCTCAGCAGTAATCTCTGAAGGCAGTCTGTGATCCCAGGATTCGAGCCTATGCGTTATAAATGGCCGATTTGCAATATTTAATACAAAAGAACCGTTCCAGATGTGTGATTTACTGAGCTGTGTCTATCTGCAAGGATAATTGATTGGAAATTTGTCATCTCTCTGTATGTTAGCAGGGGGGTTTTCGCTATGGAACTATTCTTTATACCTTTGTGATGAATAAATGAATGCGATTTGAAAAAAAAAATGCAATCTAATTATCAGCGTATATTTTTATTTCTCCCCCCTCTACATTAGTCTGTTCTCTGTAGCTCGCGACGTTCCATAAATCACAAGAGACAAGAGAGAGAGAGAGAGAGAGAGGAGAGAGAGAGGGAGGGAGAGAGGAGAGAGCTATTTCCATTATAATGAGTGACACGCAACATTTGGGCTCAGAGTGAGATCTCATTTAAAGTAATAGCAGTCAGATGAAAAAAACTCATCAGTTTAAGGGTTTCGGCCCGAAACGTTGCCTATTTCCTTCGCTCCATAGATGCTGCCTCACCCGCTGAGTTTCCCCAGCACTTTTGTCCTACCATCAGTTTTCTTTCTGTTCAAGAAGGAACTGCGGATGCTGGAAAACAAAAGTGCTGGAGAAACTCAGCGGGTGAGGCAGCATCTATGGAGGGAAGGGAAATAGCGAAGGAAATAGGCAACGTTGCCTATTTCCTTCGCTCCATAGATGCTGCCTCACCCAACTGAGTTTCTCCAGCACTTCTGTCCACCTTCAGTTTTCTTCTGCCTTGTCTGAGAGGCAGCCTACCTTCTAGAGACGAGGAGTCCCGACTATCTACGACTCCACCCCCCCCCCCCCGCCCGATTTAAATAATGCAATTTGCATAATCCCATACAAGACTGCGCCTGCATGTAGACATGAAATGCTTCGAGAGGGCTGGTCAAGAAACACATCTGCGCCTTCCTCCCTCGACCTCGCAACACGGACACGCTACAATTCGCATACCGTCCGAACAGATCCACGGACGATGCGGTCTCCCAGGTTCTGCGCACCGCTGTCTCTCACCTTGACAGCCAGAAGGGGGGCTATTTGAGGATGCTGTTCATAGACTTCAGTTCAGTCTTCAACACGATAGTCCCCGCCAGACTTGCTGAGAAGCTGCTGGAATTGGAGCTCAACACCCCCCCCCTGTGTGCCTGGGTCCTGGACCTTCTCACCGCCAGGCCCCAGGTAGTCAAGATAGGAGGAAATACATCAAACACCCTCACCCTGAGGCACAGGATCTCCCCCAGAGTCGCGTCCTCAGCCCCCTACTGTACTCCCTGTACACACATGAATGTGTGGCCAGGTTCAGCTCCAACTCTATCATCAAGTTTGCTGATGACACTGTGGTGGTGGGCCTGATCTCCGATAACAACGATGAGACGGGCCCTACCGGGAAGGAGGTGGCTGATCTGGCACTCTGGTGTCAGGACAACAGCCTCCTCTTGAATGTCAAAAGAACTAAGGAGCTGATCGTGGACTTTAGGAGGACGTACACGCCACTGAAGATAAATGGGATACTGTGGATAGGGTGAGCTGCTTTAAATACCTGGGAGTCCACATCTCAGAGGATCTGACATGGACATCACACGCTGCAGCACTGGTGAGTAAGGCAAGGCAGCGCCTTTACCACATCAGGCCATTGAGGAAATTCAGAGTGTCTCCGAGGATCCTCCAGTGCTTCTACTCAGCGGCTGTGGAAAGCCATCTTGTCCGGAACCATCACGATCTGGTTTGGGAACTGCTCTGCCCAGGACGAGAAGGCTCTGCAGAGAGTAGTGCGTTCGGCCGACCAGCGATCGGCCCCGTACATTAGCACCATCCGACACACCAGGGACAATTTACAATTTTAACAAAGCCAATTGGCCTACAAACCAGCACGTCTTTGGGAGTGGTGGGAGGAAACCAGAGCACCCGGAGAAAACCCACGCAGGTCAGCGGTGAGAGCGTACAAACTCCACACAGATAGTGATCGAACCTGGGTCTCTGGCCCTGTGGGGCAGCAGCTCTACCTGCCTGAAGAAAAGGTCTCGACCCAAAAACGTCACCCATTCCTTCTCTCCAGAGATGCTGCCTGTCCCGCTGAGTTACTCCAGCTTTTTGTGTCGATCTTAGTTCAATACCATTGACAGTTAATAATAAGGTAGATCGTTAACTTGGGAGAGGTTTAGGGGTGGCAGAGTGGTGTGGCGGTAGAGTTGCTGCCTCACAGCGCTATAGACCGGGATTTCGATCCCGACCACGGGGCGCTGTCTGTGCGGAGTTTGTACGCTCTCCCAGCGACCATGTGGGCTGCCTCCGGGTGCTCCGGTTTCCTCCCACACTCCAAAGTCGTGTCGGTTTGTTGCTTAATTGGCTTCGGCAAAGACTGTAACTTGTCCCGCAGTGTGCGTGGGACAGGGGCCGGTCGGCGCGGACTCGGTGGGCCGTAAGGGGCCTGTTCCGCTCTGTCCCTCCAAAACTGAAGGACACTGAAGTAACCGGTTTGCTACACCAGAAATGAAGCAGATCATCTCCTTGAGTTCAGACGGACGATTTCAGATGCACACAGCGTCTTTACAGGGTGTTAACTCAATGGACAAATCTGGCTCACATCCCTTGTGCAGGGTTCAAGTGAGTTCCGCTGTTGCAATTGGAGTTGAAAGAAAATGATCAATGGAGTCAGGGTAACATTACCAGGGCTATTAACCTGACACTGGGGATTTAAATTGCTTTCATTACCTCGAGTCCCAACTAGGCCCTGTCTGAGATTCTTTCGATGCTATTTTAAAGCAGTCATGCACGATTATTTAACAGTGCAAAGTGCGCGTTATGGTCTCCTGTTTATTATGGCGGCTCACCGCTCTTTAAGAGGCCTGTCCCACTTGCACGTCACGCGGATGGCGCGCGAAGGTTTTGTACATCCCCAAATCCTGGGGCGCCGCTCGCTGCCTACGTCACCACGCACCACGCGTGCGTAATGCGCATCGTGCGCGCCTCGTGCTTCGTGACGCGTAAATGATGTCACGTAAATTACGCGCAAATGGCGCCCAAGTGGGACAGGCCCTTTACTGATTGGAGTAATGTGAAGACAAATGTGGACACACACCTCATTTTTTGGGGGGGCCGTCACTGTTGCCCATTTGAGAGGGTGGGGGCGATGAACTGCTGTTTTAACCTTTGCCCTACTACAGGCCATGAGACATAGAAACAAACATAGAAAATAGATGCAGGAATAGGCCATTCAGCCCTTCAAATTCAGGCCAGAAACCCGGGTTCGATCCTGACTACTGTGCTGTCTGTACGGAGTGTCTATGCTCTCCCCGTGACCCGCGTGGTTTTCCCCGGATGCTCCGGTTTCCTCCCCACAACTCCCAAAGACGTACAGGTTTGTAGGTTAATTGGCTTGGTATAAGTGTAACTTGTCCCGAGTGTGTGTAGGATGGTGTTAGTGTGTGGGGGGATCGCTGGACGGCGCGGACTCGGTGGGCCGAAGGGCCTGTTTCCGTGCTGTAACTCCAAACTAAACTAAACAAAGGCGGTAGAATTGCTGCCTTACAGTGCCAGAGACCCGGGTTCGATCCTGACTTCTGGTGCTGTCTGTGTGGAGTTTGTACGTTCTCCCCATGACCGCATGGGTTTCTCTGGGCGCTCCGGTTTCCTCCGCACTCCAAAGACGTCCGAGTTTACGCCCCAGTTGCGTATGGAACTGGATGAGGAAGTTGGATAACATAGCATTTGTGGTGGGGGAAATGAACTGCCTGTATTAACCTCTGCCCTACTGCAGGTCAGGGAGACATAGAAACGTGAAGAGAACAATAGATGCAGGAATAGGCCGATTCAGCCCTTCAAGTTAATCTATCTCTCTCTTGAAAGCATCAGTGAATCGGCCTCCACCGTCTTCTGTGGCAGAGAATTCCTCAGATTCGCAACTCTCTGGGTGGAAATCTGAGTTCAGAAGGATGAGGGGGAAATCTTATAGAAACATATAAAATTATAAAAGGACTGGACAAGCTAGATGCAGGAAAAATGTTCCCAATGTTGGGCGAGTCCAGAACCAGGGGCCACAGTCTTAGAATAAAGGGGAGGTCATTTAAGACTGAGGTGAGAAAAAATGTTTTCACCCAGAGAGTTGTGAATTTGTGGAATTCCCTGCCACAGAGGGCAGTGGAGGCCAAGTCACTGGATGGATTTAAGAGAGAGTTAGATAGAGCTCTAGGGGCTAGCGGAGTCAAGGGATATGGGGAGAAGGCAGGCACGGGTTATTGATTGGGGACGATCAGCCATGATCACAATGAATGGCGGTGCTGGCTCGAAGGGCCGAATGCCCTCCTCTTGTACCTATTTTCTATGTTTCTATGTTTCTATGAAAAGTTTTTCCTCATCTCAGTCCTAAATGGCCGACCCCTCATTCTTAAACTGTGTGACCCCTGGTTCTGGACTCCCCCAACATCGGGAACATTTTTCCTGCATCTAGCCTGTCCAATCCCTTAAGAATGTTATATGTTTCTGTAAGATCCCCTCTCATCCTTCTAAATTCCAGTAAGTACAAGCCAAGTCGGACCCATCCCTTCATCATCTGTCAGTCCCGCCATCCCGGGAATTAACCAGGTGAACCTACGCTGCACTCCCCTCAATAGCAAGAACTCCCACACTCCAAAGACGTACAAGTCTATCGGCTTATTGTAAAATGTCCCAGTTGTGTACGGACTGGACCAGTAAGTGGGGTAACATAGAAAGAGCGTGAATGGAGTGATCGATGGTCGGCGTGGAGATACAGCGTGAAAACAGGCCCTTCGGCCCGCCGGGTCCGCGCCGGCCAGTGACCACCCCGTACACTAGCACCAATGAGCCTACGAACCTGTGCGTCATTTGGAGCGCGGGAGGAAACCGGAACACCCGGGGAAAGCCCACGCAGGTCACGGGGGAGAACGTACAGACTCCGCCCAGACAGCGCCCGTGGGTCGGGATGGAACCCGGGTCTCTGGCGCGGCGAGGCAGCAACTGCAACTCCGCCCTCTGCGCCACCGTATTGAGGCGGGTTTCTCTGGCTGAGATGGGATCACAGCCTCACCACTAGAATGCTTCAAGCCGACTGCTTTGTCATCCAATCCATCGCATCTGATCTATTGCCACAACAGGGCACTTCTTGGAACCCCCAGCCTTCCCCCAGAAGCCGCTCCAAACTCTGCGTCCATCACAGCTCCGGGCTACAAGCTGTTGGTGATGAGACAATGTGATCTCATTATCTCTGAGCTATCTAATGTTTCATGAAGGCTGGCTGGAGCTCAGACAGCATTAGAGCATCTTATTAGATGCTGCAGCCAAGGGTACCGGGAGCAGGAATAAACAATAGACAAATAGACAATAGGGGCAGGAGTAGGCCATTCGGCCCCTCGAGCCAGCACCGCCATTCAATGTGATCATGGCTGATCATCCCCAATCAGAACCCCGTTCCTGCCTTCTCCCCATATCCCCTGACTCCGCTATCTTTAAGAGCCCTATCTAGCTCTCTCTTGAAAGTATCCAGTGAACCGGCCTCCACCGCCCTCAGAGGCAGAGAATTCCACAGATTCACAACTCTCTGGTGTGAAAAAGTGTTTCCTCGTCTCCGTTCTAAATGGCTTACCCCTTATTCTTAAACTGTGGCCCCTGGTTTGGGATCCCCCAACATTAGGAACATGTTTCCTGCCTCTAGCGTGTCAAAACCCTGAATAATCTTATATGTTTCAATAAGATTCCCTCTCATCCTTCTAAACTCCAGAGTATACAAGCCCAGCCGCTCCATTCTCTCAGCATATGACAGTCCCGGGAATTAACCTGGTGAACCTACGCTGCACTCCCTCAATAGCAAGCATGTCCTTCCTCAAATAAGTGGGACCAAAACTGCTCACAATACTCCAGGTGTGGTCTCACTAGACAATGTGATCTCATTATCTATGAGACATCTAATGTTTCGTGAAGGCTGGCTGGGGCTCAGACAGCATTAGAGCATCTTATTAGACACTGCAGCCAA
>CM075980.1:2960552-3008101 GCA_038087875.1 Malacoraja senta | reverse complement strand
TATCCCAGGAGGGAAATTGGCCTGCCAATAGGGGGGGGGCGGGGGGAGAGGGGGGGAGTCAGTCAGATATTTTTAAGGCAGAGACGAACGGATTCTTAATAAGTGCGGGTGTCAGGGGTAACGGGGAGAAGGCAGGAGAATGGGGTTAGGGGTAACGGGGAGAAGGCAGGAGAATGGGGTTAGGGGTAACGGGGAGAAGGCAGGAGAATGGGGTTAGGGGTAACGGGGAGAAGGCAGGAGAATGGGGTTAGGGGTAACGGGGAGAAGGCAGGAGAATGGGGTTAGGGGTAACGGGGAGAAGGCAGGAGAATGGGGTTAGGGGTAACGGGGAGAAGGCAGGAGAATGGGGTTAGGAGGGAGAGATAATAATAATAATAATAGATTTTATTTATGGACGCCTTTCAAAAGTCTCAAGGACACCTTACAAAGTTTAACAAATAGTAGAAACATGTAAGCGGAATGAAATAAATAGTAAAGGCATCACGAGGACACAAATTAAAGAGAGAATTCAATCCGAAAACACAAATCAAAAACACAATATGGAAGAGAGAGCAGCGGCAGCTAAAGCGCGCCAGCGTCCACTCTCCCCTCCGGCAGCCATCTTGGACAGAGAGTAAAACAATCTGTACACACAAAAATCATCCCCCCACAATGATTACCACTGTGGGGGAAGGCACAATGTCCAGTCCCCAACCCCAGTTCTCCCCAAAGTCAGGCCTATTGAGGCCTCCACAGTTGCCTCTACGGAGGCCCGATGTTCCTGGCCGTTCTCACCGGGTGCTGTTGCCCCGGCGTCGGGAGAGTCCTCGCAGCAGCTGGAACGGCTGGAACGGCCGATTCCCCACCGGAGTCGTGGCTTCCGAAGCCGACAAGGTCGCGCCGATTTGGAGCTCCGAGGCTCCCGATGTTAAAGTCGGCGCCGCCGCCCGCGGCTGGCCGCTCCGCAGACCCGCAGCCCGGAGGTGTTGAGCTCGGCGGTCACAGCTCACCGGAGCTCCAACGCGGCGATCCAGCGCAGCGACCCAGGCAAGGCATCGCCCGCTCCGCTCTGCGACAGCGCTCCAACGCCATCCCGCCACCGAAGCTGAAGGAGCTGGGCGGTCCCCGCCAGGAGAACGCCGATCCACTCCCGCTGGTAGGCCGCAAGGACGGGTCGACGGTGCAGCCCGGAGAACAAGCTGCCTCACCGACCAGGTAGGGACCTAGAAAATAGATTCCCCCTTACGCGCCCACATTAAAAATTCTAATTCCCCAACAAACATAGGACAAAACTCACTAAAAACTAAAAAAGAAAGTGAATTGAACGGACAGCTGCTGGTTAGCAGCCGTTCACCAAGATGGCTCCTTCCTCAGATAGATCAGCCACGGTTGAATGGCAGAGTAGACTTGATGGGCCGAATGGCCTATGAAGTGAACTGAACGACGGGTGGAGATGGCACGAGAGGGGTGATTCAGGTGGCGCAGCGGTAGAGTTGCTGCCTCACAGCGCCAGAGACCCGGGTTCGATCCCGACCACGGGTGCTGCCCGCGCGGAATTAGTCCGTCCCCCCCGTGACCTGCGCGGGTTTTCTCCGAGATCTCCGGTTTCCTCCCACGCTCCAAAGACGTGCAGGTTTGTAGGTTAATTGGCTCGGTGTAAATGTAAAAATTGTCCCTACAGTGTGTGTGTAGTGTTAGTGTGCGGGGATCGCTGGTCGGCGCGGACCCGGCGGGCAGAAGGGGCCTGTTTCCGCACCGTATCTCTAAACTAAAACTAAGCTAGACTCACTGAAACACTAAACTAATCAGTTCACATATGTCTTTCTCCTTCATTCTTTCCTGCTAATAAAGAGTCCCAGCCCTGCTAAATATTTGATGTTGCCAAGGACCGATGAAGAATGTTCCCGCTGCGTGGAACACTTCAAACGCGTCAATCTTCAAGCTCAGTCTGTCACAGTTGTGCAGCTTTCTCCCGATCTCCCAGCTATATACATTTAATTTGGTTTATTTTAGAGATACAGTGTGGAAACAGGCCCTTCTGCCCACCGAGTCCCCGCGCACACTAACGCCACCCTGCGCGCGCTAGGGGCGATTTTACATTTACACCGAAGCCAATTAACCTGCAAACCTGCACGTCTTTGATAATAATAATAATAATAGATTTTATTTATATAGCGCTTTTCAGGACTCAAAGTCGCTTTACAATTGAGAGTCAGGAATAAACAAAACAAAATAGAGCAGTAAAGGCTCTGTCTCACGGTGTTGCGGTCATCGGCGGTGAAGCGCGGCGTCGCCGGTAGAGGGGACCGCACGGCAACGGCGAGAGCGCCGAGCCTATGCCGCGGGAGCGCTGCGCGGGGGCCGAGTGATTTAAGTACGGCTGGTCCCACGAGCTTGCGGTAAGTAAAAACAAAGGGCGGGCCGACTGCGATGACGTCATTTCGGATCTGCGGGGCTGTGGCGGCGGCCGTGCTGATCGCGGCGCTGTGGCGGCGGCTGTGGAGGCGGCCGTGCGGCACACGTGACTCACTAGCGGCGGCTGTGGCGGTGGTCGTGCCTCACTGGCGGAGGCTGTGCCGGCGGCCGTGCCGCACTCGTGCCTCACTGGTGGAGGCTGTGGCGGTGCAAATTCGACGCATGGCGCTCGTGCCGCACTGGCGGCGGCTGTGGCGGTGACCGTGCCGCACTCGTGCCTCACTGGCGGCGGCTGTGCGGTAGGAAACGTTTTTTGAACAGTGTTGGTTTCATTTTAGCACCGTGCGGTGTTGGGAACAACGCCGCACGGCCCCGGCGGTGGGCGTTTGACCGAGCCCGCGGTCTCTGGCGGCCCAGGAGCGGTAGATTGTTCCTGTTTTGCCGCCAATGACCGCAGACTCGTGAGACAGGCCTTTAAGACAGAGATGCAAAGGGGAGGGGAACATGGGACTAAGGGTATGCAGAGGTGAAGAGATGGGTCTTGAGGCGGGACTGGAAGATGGTGAGGGACTCAGAATTTCGGACCGGTTTATCGAATTATTCTTATAATGAGGCTCGTACAACGACGTAATCGGAGTCTGTCTTTATTTAGCAACTCACTACAGCAGCTGCCTCGTGCTGCATCCCCGGGCCCTGCTGCTAGGCCTCTCTCCGGTTACGCCCACAGCCCCACCTTCAGGCCGGATGCTGTCACTGCAGCCTGACCACTGGCAGCAGAATAAAGGCATTCCTTACTCTATTATTCCATAATACCACATCTCCCTTTCTTTGAGAACAAAGGGTGGACTACCTTTGTCTCTGCAGGTCTTAAGGGGTTTATTCTGCCCTTTTGCTGAAAGACCTGTCCCTGATCAAATAAATCAATAAATCACCAATCAAGTCTCTGCGGCTTTCTAACCTCTCTCCCACACCTGGTCCGCACAGTCTCTGTGGTGGGGCCCTCTCTGCCGGGTGATGTTGTCACTGGTGGAGCTGGCTCTGGTGTAGGTGAATCTTCTCCCACCGGTGGCTCATCAGCATCGACTACCCCACTGTTGGTCTGCAGCGGCACCAAGTGATGCCGGTTCCTCCTCAGTGTGCCCTGAGGCACCTGGACGATATAAGAGCGAGGGGTGTTGTGTGTAGATAGCACTGTGCCCTGGACTCGTGCATCGGTGATCCACACATCCTCCCCAGGTACGAGTGGCTCCAGGTTTCTCGCTCCGTGCCTCTTGTCGAAGGATCTTGCGTCGTTCCTCCTCTTCTCCCTTTCTTTGGCCCCCAGCGCGTTGTAGTCAGGCAAAACTGGATTCAGCAGGGTTGGAAGGGCAGGAACTGTAGTGCGGAGGCGGCGCCCCATCAACAGCTCGGCCGGGCTATAGCCGTTCTGTAGAGGGGTTGCTCTGTAGGCCAGCAATGCAAGATATGGGTCTGATGCCTTTGTTAGCAGGTTTTTCACGGTTTGTACAGCGCGTTCCGCCTCCCCATTGCTCTGAGGAAACTTGGGGCTGCTCGTGATGTGCACAAAGCCATACTCTGCTGCAAAGGCTTTAAAGTGGCTACCTGAGAACTGGGGCCCATTGTCACTTTTAAGAAATTCCCCAATTCCATGACGACAAAACATGGATTTCAGGTGCACCACCACATCTGTGGACCTTGTGTGTGTCAGCAGCGCAACTTCCACATACCTTGAGAAATAATCTACTACTAGTAGATAAGTCTTGTTTTTCAGCGTGAACAGGTCAGCTCCCAAGGTTTGCCAAGGCCTGTCTGGCATCTCCGTTGGCATCAGCGGCTCTTTGACGTTCCTTCTCTCTTGGATGCAGGTTCTACATTTCAGCACCATGTCATTCAGCTGGCTGCTGAGTCCTGGCCACCATACCGTCTGTTTGGCCCGGCCCCTGCACTTTGTCACCCCCAGGTGTCCCTCATGTAGTCTCTGCAGCACATCACCTTGTAAGGCTGTTGGGATGACGAGTCTCGTGCCCCGCAGCAGCAGCCCATCGTGCACAGTCAGCACTGCTCTATCAGCCCAGTAATGTCTCAGCACTCCCTGCAGTTGGCTTTTGTCGGGCCACCCGTCTGTGCAGTACTCCATCAGTGCAGAGCATGTGCTGTCTGCCTTCAGGTGCTCACGTAGGCTGCTCAGATAATCTCCACTGACAGGAATGTTGCTGATGACAGAGTCTACATAGATGTTGGTGTCCTCTAATAGGCTTATGTCTGTGTGTGCTCTTGCGGCTCTCAGAGGAGCACGAGATAAGGTGTCGGCTGTCCACAGGCTTTTGCCAGGGACATGATTGACTGTATAGTTGTACCTCATGAGTCTCATCCTAAATCTTTGGATTCTTGGTGGGAGGTCATCCAAAGCTTTCCTTCCCAGCAGACTCACCAACGGCTTATGGTCAGTTTCCAGCTCGAATGGTCTTCCCAGGATGAAACAGCTGAACCTTTCACATGCCCACGTTGCAGCCAATGCCTCCTTCTCTACTTGAGCATAGCGCTGCTCTGTTGGCGTCATTGACCTGGACGCATATGCCACAGGTGACCACATGGCATCGCTCTTCTGCAGCAGGACTGCCCCCAGGCCAAAGGAAGAAGCATCAGCAGAGATCTTTAAAGCACTGTTTGGGTTGTATAATGTGAGCACTGGTGTGGATGACAGCTCTGTTTTTAACTGATCAAAGGCGGCCTGCTGCTCTGTCCCCCAGTACCAGTGGTTCTTCTTGGACAGCAGGTCTCGTAGCACTTTGTCTTTTTCAGCCAGGTTAGGCAAGAAGCGGCCCAGCTGATTGACCATGCCCAGAAAACTCCTGAGTTCGCTGACATTTTTGGGTGCATCCATCTCTTGTACTGCTCTCGTCTTCTCTGGATCTGGCTTCACTCCATCTGCTGAAATCACATGACCCAGGAATCTGACTGTGTGGCGTGTGAGCTCACATTTGTCCATGTTGAGCGTAATGCCGGCCTTTTGTGCCTTCTTTAGCACCGCATGTAGCCGCACATCATGCTCCTCCTGCGTCTGTCCCCAGACCAGGATGTCGTCCATGTGACACAGTACCCCCTCCAGGCCACCGGTCACTTCTGTCACCATCATCCTTTGAAAGTGCTCGGGGGCTGATGCTATGCCAAAGGGTAGACGGTTAAAATAGTAGCGCCCATAAGGCGTGATGAAGGTGGTGTATTTGGCAGACTCTTTTGTCAATGGTACTTGCCAAAAGCCCATGTTGGCATCTAATTTGCTGAAGACTGTTGCGCCAGCTAGCATGCCCAGAGTGTGCTCGACAGAAGGCAGGATAAACTTTTCTCTGCATACTGATTCATTCATCATTGTGAAATCCACACAAATGCGAACATCACCTGCTTTTTTCGGCACCACCACCATCCCGGCACACCAATCAGTCGGCTCCTCAATCTTGGTGATTACGCCCATCTTCTCCATACGGTCTATCTCCTCCTTCACTTTTCCCATAAGCGGCAGAGGGACTCTGCGTGGTGTGTGGAGAGAGAAGGGCACAGCCTCTGGCTTTAATTTAATTGAGTATGGCCTCAGAACAAGACCCAAGCCGCTACACAGCTTCGGATATTGTTGTTTCATTGATTCCATGGTGATGCTGTCAACCCTGCACACAAGCTGAAGCTGTTCTATGGCAGGCCTTCCCAACAGTGCAGTGTGCAGGTCTTTTACTACATAAATGTTCTCTATGGCTGTCTTTTTGCCTCTGCGCAGTGTTTCTCTGGCTACACCTAGGACAGAGAGTGCATTGCCCCCTGGCCCAAACAACGGGCGTGTCGGCACTGCCAGGCGCTTCACATCATGCCCCCCTGTAATGTCATGGTACACCTCGGCTGGCATGGCGGTGACATCAGCACCAGTGTCTATTTTAAAGCACACTTTTTTTTGTCTCACTTGTAGCTGCACCGTCCACGGGTCTTTTCCAGCATCCACGGCTCCCAGGAAAAAGCTCTCTTCTTCCTCTGTAGTGACAGCATTCAGAGATTTTGCACTGTTTCTGCACACTTTGCCATAATGTCCCTTTTTGCCACAGTTGTGACACACAGCATCTTTAGCAGGGCATTCCCATTTTCCATGCGAGGGCATTTTTCCACATCTATAACAGGCCTTTGAACCTGGCTGTGGCCGTATATTAAGTTTATTTTTGCCTGGTGTTTGTGCTTGTGGCTGAGGCTTTGAGGGAAATTTGGGTTTTCTGTAGCTTTTAGCATGCACAGCATCAACATTTGAGCACTTGCTAGCACCGCCATTTTCTCCTCTTAAGTCAGACCGCTGTCGTCTAACTTCTTCAGACTGCCTTGTCTTTGTTATCGCAGTTCCAAGGGTTAGGTCTCTGTCTAGCTGTAGCTTTTCTGACAATGAGACGTTTCTCAGCCCGACCACTAACCTGTCGCGGATCAGCTCGTTCTGTAACTGTCCATAGTTGCAGTGTTCAGCTAATCCGTATAGAGCAGTGATGAAGGAATCCACCGTTTCTTCTGGCAGTTGCACACGCTGATTGAACTTGGCTCTTTCGTAGATTACATTCTTTTTAGGCACAAAAAATGCATCAAAGCCAGCCTTAACATCCGTGTACACCTTCCTCTCATCTGCAGTTAGCGTTAGCCCCTTTAGCACCTCTTCGGCTTCATCACCCATGCAGTACACTAACGTGTTCACCTGGTTTTCTTCCGACGTTGCGTTTAAGTTGCTTGCAAGCCGAAAGCGGTCGAATCTCCTGATCCAACGCTCCCATTCTTGAGGCTTGGTAAAATCGAATGTCTCTGGAGGTTGTATTGTGAACGTAGCAGTTGGTGTAGGTTGCGCCATATCTGCCAGCTCATCTCACATTTCTCCGCCAAAACGATACACTTTCCTCTTCTTCTTTTTTTTTTTCCGCTTACAAGTATCCCGTTTCTGACACCATATCGAATTATTCTTATAATGAGGCTCGTACAACGACGTAATCGGAGTCTGTCTTTATTTAGCAACTCACTACAGCAGCTGCCTCGTGCTGCATCCCCGGGCCCTGCTGCTAGGCCTCTCCCCGGTTACGCCCACAGCCCCACCTTCAGGCCGGATGCCGTCACTGCAGCCTGACCACTGGCAGCAGAATAAAGGCATTCCTTACTCTATTATTCCATAATACCACACGGTTGTGGGAGGGAATTCCAGAGCCTGGGAGCTGCCCTGGTGAAGGCTCTGCCTCCAAAAGTGCAGAGGTTTGATTTCGGAGTGGAGAGGAGACCGGCTGATGTGGATCTGAGGGACCGTGAGGGTTGGTAGGGGGAGAGGAGGTCTTTGGAGTGTGGGAGGAAGCCGGAGCACCCGGAGTCACGGGGAGGAGGACGTGCAAACTCCGTACAGACAGCACCCGTAGTCGGGATGGAACCCGGGTCTGTGGTGCTGTGAGGCAGCAACTCTACCGCTGCGCCACCGCGCCTTCCACCCACTCTACAGCCAGACGCACAAATAATTCGGCACACGCGGGAAAACAAGATTGTGATTTGTACTGGCTGATGCTATTCATTATCCCCGCTGTTATGTTTAGGAATTAGTGGGATTTATGCATTAAAAAAAAGATGTCAAAAAACTAAAATGTCCGCCACGGTTCTCCCCCCCTCCCCTCCCCATTTCTTTCTGTTCCTCTCTGAAGGGAAGGTGAAGATTCTACTGCGGCCACTTTGGTAGAATCTTCTTACGAGAGGTTATCACAGGCAGACAATAGACAATAGGTGGAGGAGGAGGCCATTCGGCCCTTCGTGCCAGCACCGCCATTCATTGTGATCATGGCTGATCGTCCCCAATCAATAACCCGTGCCTGCCTTCTCCCCATATCCCTTGACTCCACTAGCCCCTAGAGCTCTATCTAACTCTCTCTTAAATCCATCCAGTGACTTGGCCTCCACTGCCCTCTGCCCACAGGGAATTCCACAAATTCACAACTCTCTGGGTGAAAACGTCTTTTCTCACCTCAGTCTTAAATGGCCTCCCCTTTATTCTAAGACTGTGTGGCCCCTGGTTCTGGACTCGCCCAACATTGGGAACATTTTTCCTGCATCTAGCTTGTCCAGTCCTTTTATAATTTTATATGTTTCTATAAGATCATCCCCCTCATCCTTCTAAACTCCAGTGAATACAAGCCTAGTCTTTTCAATCTTTCCTCATATGACAGTCCCGCCATCCCAGGGATCGATCTCGTGAACCTACGCTGCACTGCCTCAATCACAGGGATGTCCTTCCTCAAATTAGGAGACCAGGAAAGGGAAACAAGAGATATTGACGGTGACAGTAGAGAGATGTAGAACAAATGAAAGAAAGATCTGCAAAAAAAAGTATCGATGCTAAACAGGCTGTTGTTAGTCTGCCTAAACTGTGTGAATGGAAGAAGGAACTGCAGATGCTGGTTTAAACCGTAGAGAGACACAAAATGGTGGAGTATCTCAATGGGACAGGCAGCATGGCCAGGAGTGGGTGACGTTTCGGGTCGGGACCCATCTTCAGATTGAAGAAGGGTCTCCTTGACCCAAAGCGTCACCCATTCCTAATCTACGTTGGTAGTCAGGTCCCTAAGTGGCCGAAAACACACACTTTGATGCCTCTGTGTAATTAGTTTGTTCCCTTTCTATTGGGCCAGTGGTTATTGGCACAAAACATCTGTCTCTTCAATGCACATGTTTACGCTTCATCTAAAAGCTTCTAGAGGAGAGATGAGTCAGAACATTTAGTAAACGCTCTTCCTTTTGTACGATAATTACACAAAGGAGCCAGACAACAGTTGTTTGAAAAACGCTCGATTTATAAATAGCTCCATCAATTGTGGAGCAAAGTTTTGCTTTTAACGCCGATCACATTATTGAGGGAAGCCAAAACACATCTCTTTTTTGTTTAGGAAGGAACTGCAGATGCCGGTTTAAAGCAAATGCCGGAGTAACTCAGCGGGACGGGCAGCATCTCCGGAGAGAAGGAATGGGTGACGTTTCGGGTCGAGACCCTTCCTCAGACTCAGACGGAAGAAGGTAGGCAAAAATGCCGGAGGAACTCAGCGGGTGAGGCAGCATCTACGGAGCGAAGGAAATAGACAATAGACAATAGACAATAGGTGCAGGAGTAGGCCATTCGGCCCTTCCAGCCAGCACTGCCAATAGGTGACAGTTCGGGTCGAGACCCTTCCTCAGACTGATGTGGGGGTGGGGGGGCAGGAAGAAGAAAGGAAGAGGCGGAGACAGTGGGCTGTTGGGGGGGGGGTCTCGACCCGAAACGTCCCCCATAAGGTATCTCTCCAGAGACGCTGCCTGTCCCGCTGAGTTACTCCAGCTTTTTGTGTCTATCCTTCTTTTTAATTTTTTTTTCCCCTAGTTCGGGGAATCAACAACCAGTAGACTTCGGTTTGTGGTGAAAAGGAGGAAGGTTTAATAGGAAGCTGAGGGAAAAACTCTTTCACTGAGAGGGTGGTGGGTGTATGGCACGAGCTGCCGGAGGAGGTTGTTGAGGCAAAGATAGGCACTAAAAGCTGGGGTATTTCAGCGGGTCAGATGGCATCTCTCTGTGGAATTCTCTGCTGGCTCGAGGGGCCGAATGGCCTACTCCTGCACCTATTGTCTTTTGTCTATTGTCTATTATCTCAGCGATGCTGCTCGGCCCGCAGAGTTACCTCAGCTTTCTTCTGTCTGTCTTTGGTTTAAACCAACATGTGCAGTTCCTTTCCCACACAGGTTGTCGGGGGGCAATAACTATAACAGCATTTAAAACACACTGAGCTATAGTGAGAGGTTGAGCAGGCTGGGTCTCTATTCCCTGGAGCGCAGGAGGAGAGGGGTGTTCGTTGGGCCGAAGGGCCTGTTTCTGTGGTCTACCTCTAAACGAAACTAAGCTAATGAAAGCAAGAGTTGAATAGACAATAGACAATAGGCGCAGGAGTAGGCCATTCAGCCCTTCGAGCCAGCACCGCCATTCACTGTGATCATGGCTGGTCATGCCCAATCAGTACCCCGTTCCTGCCTTCTCTTCTCCCCATATCCCCTGACTCCGCTATCTTTAAGAGCCCTATCTAGCTCTCTCTTGAAAGCAATGACTCCTATTCTGAAGGATAAGATATATATATTTTAAGCATTGAGATGGGCTCTATTCCTTGGAGCGCAGGAGGATGAGGGGTGATCTTACAGAGGTGTATAAAATCATGAGAGGAATAGATCGGGTAGACGCGCAGAGTCTCTTGGCCAGAGTAGGGGAATCGAGGACCAGAGGACATGGGTTTGAGGTGAGGGGGGAAAGATTTAATAGGAATCTGAGGGGTAACTTTTTCACACAAAGGGTGGTGGGTGTATGGAACGAGCTGCTGGAGGAGGTAGTTGAGGCTGGGACTATCCCAACGTTTAAGAAACATTTGGACAGGTACATGGATAGGACAGGTTTGGAGGGATGTGGGCCAAATGCAGGCAGGTGGGACTAGTGTAGATGGGGCATGTTGGTTGGTGTGGGCAAGTTGGGCCGAAGGGCCTATTTCCACGCTGCATCACTCTATGCCTCCATTGATTAGTATGGATAGTATTGGGTCAGTGGGTATTTTTAAGGTGGAGGTCGATAGATTCTTGATTAGTACGGGCGTCGGGGGTTAGGGGGAGAAAGAAGGCAGGAGAATGGGGTTCTGAGGGAGAGATAGATCAGCCAAGATTGAAAGGCGGAGTAGACGTGATGGGCCGAATGGCCTCATTCTACACCCATCACTTGTGGACCTATGGCAGAAGTGAAATGAGTGGGTGGCCAGGGTGATGTGGGGCCTTCTTGAAGAATATTGGACCTCAACACATCACAAGTCACCAACAGGAAGATGAGGAAACATTACACGAATTTACTCACGAAAAAAGGCAATGAAAACTTAAATTTTGTTGTGAATTTTCCTCCTTCCTTTGTTTTCTCGAATTGTGATTTATTTTGAACCTTTTCCCATTTCCCGGGCTAATGAAGCTCGTTTCGACTTGCTGAAGAAGACTGTCGAAGAGCAGTTTCACGCCCTGCGCGTCTCACCCGCCGCCACATGACATCATTTTAAAATGAAGACAGACACAAAACGCTGGAGTAACTCAGCGGGGACGGGCAGCGTCTCCGGAGAGAAGGAATGGGTGACGTTTCGGGTCGAGACCCTTCTTCAGACTGAGAGCCGGGGGAGAGGAAAACGAGAGATGTAAATGGGTGATTAGTTTAGGTTCGATCATTAGCTGCAGGAGTAGGCCATTCGGCCCTTCGAGCCAGCACCGCCATTCAATATGATCATGGCTGATCATCCAAAATCAGTACCCTTTTCCCGCTTTTTCCTCATATCCCTTGATTCCCTTAGCACTGAGAGCTAAATTGGCCTCCACTGCCTTCAGTGGCAGAGAATTCCACAGATTCGCAACTCAGTTTCAATGAGGTTCCCCCCTCATTCTTCTAAACTCCAGGCCCAGTGCCGACAAACGCTCATCGTGGGTTAACCTACTCGTTCCCGAGAGTTGGGGGGGGGGGGGGGGGGGGAGAGCGGAAGGAATGACACTAGACAATAGACAATAGGTGCAGGAGTAGGCCATTTGGCCCTTCGAGCCAGCACCGCCATTCAATGTGATCATGGCTGATCATCCCCAATCTGTACCCCGTTCCTGCCTTCTCCCCATATCCCCTGACTCCGCTATCTTTAAGAGCCCTATCTAGCTCTCGCTTGAAAGCATCCAGAGAACCTGCCTCCACCGCCCTCTGAGGCAGAGAATTCCACAGACTCGCCACTCTCTGTGAGAAAAAGTGTTTCCTCACCTCCGTTCTAAATGGCTGACTCCTTGTTCTTAAACTGTGGCCCCTGGTTCTGGACTCCCCCAACATCGGGAACATGTTTCCTGCCTCTAGTGTGTCCAAGCCCTTAACAATCTTATATGTTTCAATAAGAATTCTCTCATCCTTCTAAACTCCAGAGTGTACAAGCCCAGCCGCTCCATTCTCTCAGCATATGACAGTCCCGCCATCCCGGGAATTAACCTTGTGAACCTACGCTGCACTCCCTCAATAGCAAGAATGTCCTTCCTCAAATTAGGGGACCAAAACTGCACACAATACTCCAGGTGTGGTCGAATGGGTGACGTTTCGGACGGAGACCCTTATTCGGACACTTTTACGCGCGATTTGATGCACTGTCCAAAGAGATTAATCCTTCGCGGTCGCCCGCCGTCGGGCCGCGGAAGTACCGAGGCCGGGCCATGGGCCCCTGGGTCTGGGGAGGTGTCCGGAGCGGACCCAACAGTGGACAGGTCGGTGCGGCGATCGATGACGGCGCCGACCGACGGACGAGGACGGACCACGTGGAAGTGAGGACGCCGCTGCCGGGGTGGGGGGGGAAGGAACAGAGGAGGAGCCGGCATGGGGGGAGGGGGGGGGGACCGCCATGAGGGG
The DNA here is from genome assembly GCA_038087875.1 of Malacoraja senta. Taxonomy (NCBI): domain Eukaryota; kingdom Metazoa; phylum Chordata; class Chondrichthyes; order Rajiformes; family Rajidae; genus Malacoraja; species Malacoraja senta. The sequence goes on along the minus strand of CM075980.1, from coordinate 2,995,257 downwards.
GGGGAGGGTGGGAGAACAGAGGGGGACCCGCCCGATCCACACGGGATACTTTCTAACTTTGACAACGCCCTTTATGTGGCGACTATTCGCATACCTTGGTAAGGTGTGCAAGCAAAGAACTTCGCTGTGACTTGTCACATGCGGCGATAAAGAATTCAATCCAATTCCATTCAATTCCAATCACATTGTGGAAGGTAGACAAAATTGCTGGAGAAACTCAGCGGGTGAGGCAGCATCTATGGAGCGAAGGAAATAGGCAACGTTTCGGGACGAAACGTTGCCTATTTCCTTCGCTCCATAGATCAGAATCAGAATCAGATTTTATTCGCCAAGTATGTTTTACAACATACGAGGAATTTCGCTGGCCAGGTCGGTGATACAATTAAAAGCAACAGATCACTCAAAAACACATTTTAACATGAACATCCACCACAGTGACTCCTCCACATTCCTCACTGTGATGGAAGGCGAAATAAAGTTCAAGTCCTTCCTTTTGTTCTTCCTCGGTCGGGGGCCTCGAGCCCTCCGTTGACGGGACGATCTTGACTCCCGTAGCTGGCGGCGTTCGGGCCCCTCCGCGTCGAGGCGATCAGCTCCCGCATCGGGGGGGGGGGGGGGATGTCAGCTCCCCCGTGCCGGGCGATCGAACCTCGCGTCAGGGCTGGACGAACCTTCTGCGGCGTTGGAGCTCCCGACTCTGCCTCACCCGAGACTGCAAGCCCCTTGGTGTTGGTTCCGCGGTGGGAGCGGTGGGAGCGATCCCAGGCAAGGGATCCGCTCCGCCGTTAAAGTCCGCGCCCCCGCGGTGGGGCTCACGACAGTCCGAGGAGGCTTCCAGCTCCAGCGATGGTAGGCCGCAGAGCCCGGTGAATGCGATCCGAAAAATTGATCACATCTCCGGGAAGGTAGGAACCTGAAAAAAAAAATCCCCCGACCCCCTCCCCCTCCCCCCAACACAAAACAAACCGAACAACATTTAATCACACTTTCAACAAACGCTAATAGTAAAAAAAAAGATTTTCCAGCATCTGCAGTTCCTTCTTAAACTCATTGTGTAATGGGCTGGTTTTCGGGGCGAGACATGTTTAACTTCAGTCAGTACCAGCTGGTATTTAAGCTTGCGAACGACAGATGAGGCAGGTGCTGGATTTATGCGGCCACAGATCAGAACCTTCAATATTTGGCCTCGTCTGGGCGGCCAAGTGTGTTTATATATTTAGTGAGGCGAATGGTTCAGATAAAAGAGGCAAAAAGGGAAATGATTTGTGATAGATTTCTGATCTGCAATTTGACTGTCATTATGCCATCAAATTGATAGTCTGATAGCATCTCGTAAAAAGCCATCCTGTGAATAATTTGATGCAGCAATTGTGTTCAGACGATGAGGGAAGATGAAGGCTCGTGCACCTTAATGGGGGCTAAGGTCTTAGGTAGCAACGCAATTAGCCGTGAACACATGCTTGGCTGTGGCCAAGGAAATAACTGCCTGGGCTGGTTTACACCGAAGATCGACACGGTGGAGTAACATCAGCGGGTCAGGCAGCATCTCTGGGGAAGATGTACGGGGTGACTTTTCCGGTCGGGAACCTTCTCCTGTTCGAACATGGAACATAGAACATAGAACCGTCTGAAGGAAGGTCTCGACCCGAAACGTCGCCCATTCCTTCTCTCCATAGATGCCGCCTGACCCGCTGAGTCACAAACTCTTTGAATCACTTCCCTCTGGAAGGCGACTCCGGACTGTCAAAGCTGCCACAGCCAGACATAAAAACAGTTTTTATCCATGAGTAGTTGCTCTACTCAACAGACAAAAATCTGTCGCCTCCCTTTGATCTGGTATTTTGTTGGTCCACATGCTTGATCAATGGTGTTTTATCATTAATGTTTTATTATTATTAATGTTTAGTGTTTTCTGAGTCATTCGTAACTGTCACTGTATGTCATGTTGTTACTTGTGGGTGGGAGCACCAAGGCAAATTCCTTGTATGTGAATACTTGGCCAATAAACTTACTTACTTAAACTTACTTACTTCCTTACTTTTGTGTCTACCTTCGACTTAAACCAGCATCTGCAGTTCTTCCTTACACATAGAACAACTGCACAGCACGGGAACAGGCCCTTCGGCCCACAATGTCTGTGCCGGACATGATGCCAACTTAAACTGATCTCAGTTTAACAGTTCGGTTCATCGGTGGTTGGTTAGTTCCTAAAATTGGAGGATTCAATCATCGCAATGAAGTCTGAAGAAGGGTCCTGACCCGAAACGTCACCCATCCTTTTTCGCCAGAGATGCTGCCTGACCCGCTGAGTCCCTCCAGCGTCTATCTGCAATGATCGGACCATTGGGTTAATAAGCTGAGGCGAAGTCTAAAGGAGGTTTAGCTTGGCTTCCATGCTTTTATATGCAATTCAGGCAGCACAGCATGGTGGCTCAGCGGTAGAGTTGCTGCCTTACAGCGCTTACAGCGCCAGAGACCCGGGTTCGATCCCGACTACGGGTGGTATTTGTACCTTCTCCCCGTGACTCTCAGACTCAGAGATCTCCGCTTTCCTCCCACACTCCAAAGACGTACAGGTTTGCATGTTATTCGGCTTGGTGTATGGGCAAATTGTCCCTAGTGTGTGTAGGATGGTGCTAGTGGGTGGGGGAATCGCTGGTCGGCGCAGACTCGGTGGGCCGAAGGGCCGAAGGGCCTGTTTCCGCGCAGTATCTCTGAACGAAACTAAACCAAACTAAAGTTCAATGATTGCCCCATTGGGGTTTTAAGCCGAGGCTGGGTATAATGGAGGTTTAGCCTGACTTCCATGCTTCTATATGCTGCAAATACACATGGGGGGTCGACACAAAATGCTGGGGGAACTCAGCGGGACAGGCAGCATCTCTGGAGAGAAGGAAAAATGTTCCCCGATGTTGGGGGAGTCCAGAACCAGGGGCCACACAGTTTAAGAATAAGGAGTAAGCCATTTAGAACAGAGATGAGGAAACACTTTTTCACACAGAAAGTTGTGAGTCTGTGGAATTCTCTGCCTCAGAGGGCGGTGGAGGCCGGTTCTCCGGATACTTTCAAGAGAGAGCTAGATAGGGCTCTTAAAGATAGCGGAGTCAGGGGGATATGGGGAGAAGGCAGGAACGGGGTACTGATTGGGGATGATCAGCCATGATCACAGTGAATGGCGGTGCTGGCTCGAAGGGCCGAATGGCCTACTCCTGCGCCTATTGTCTATTGTCCATAAGAAGGTGTGAGCAGAAGATGCAACCAACAACAGTCAGTCGTTAAACATGAGCGCTGTCTGTGCGGAGTTTGCACGTTCTCCCCGTGACCTGCATGAGTTTTCTCCGGGATAGAAACATAGAAAATAGGTGCAGGAGGAGACCATTCGGCCCTTTGAGCCAGCACCGCCATTCAATATAATCATGGCTGATCATCCACAATCAGTAGCCCGTTCCTGCTTTCTCCCCATATCCCTTGATTCCGTTAGCCCTAAGAGCTAAATCTAACTCTCTCTTGAAAACATCCAGTGAATTGGCCTCCACTGCCTTCTGTGCCAGAGAATTCCACAGATTCACAACTCTCTGGGTGAAAAAGCTTTTCCTCATCTCAGTCCTAAATGACCAACCCCCTTATTCTTAAACTGTGACCCCTGGTTCTGGACTCTCCCCAACATCGGGAACATTTTTCCTGCATCTAGCCTGTCCGAACCCTTTTTTTTTCTTCTTTTTTTTTCCGTAAATGTTTTTTTTATTAGATTTTTAAACAAATGTACAATTTACAAGGGAGGGTAGAAAGCTCACACAATTTAAAAAACACTTACACAAAATTATCAAATTAAAATATTAACATTTTTATCGATAATATATTCAACCTCCTGCGGTGACCAGCGTTCCTGTCCGAACCCTGGAGCATTTTATATGTTCGGTTTCCTCCCACACCCCATGGACGTGCAGGTTTGCAGGTTAATCCGCTGGGTATAAGCATAAATTGTCCCTAGTGTGTGTAGGATAGTGTTAGTGTTCGGGGGTCGCTGGTCGGCGTGGACTTGGTGGGCCGAAGGGCCTGTTTCTCTCAACCAAACTCAACTAAACTCCTCTCGAGCGGAGGCAAGGACTTCCAAGTAGCTGCTACTGTTATAGTTTCAGTTCAGTTTATTGTCACGTGTACCGAGGTACAGTGAAAAGCTTTTGTTGCGTGCTAACCAGACAATACGTGATTACAATCGAGCCATTTACAGTGTACAGATACATTGATAGGTTTAGTGCAAGGTAAAGCCAGCAAAGTCCGATTAAAATTAGTGCGAGGGTCACCAATGAGGTAGATAGTAGTTCAGGACCGCTCTCTGGTTGTGGTAGGATGGTTCAGTTGCCTGATAACAGCCGGGAAGAAACTGTCCCTGAATCTGGAGGTGTGCGTTTGTTTTCACACTTCTGTACCTCTTGCCTGATGGGAGCGGGGAGAAGAGGGAGTGGCCGGGGGGTGAGACTGGTCCTTGATTATGCTGCTGGCCTTGCCGAGGCAGCGTGAGGTGTAGATGGAGTCAATGGAAGGGAGGTCGGTTTGTGTGATGGGTCTGGGCTGCGTCTAGAATGACTGCCTCTCATTCACGCTGCAATAGGCAGTAACTTCATCGATGCAGGAGAGGTTATCATAATAATATTCTGTTGGGGAATGAGATAGCTGCCCTGATTTAATTATACATTAGCTTGCATAAGCAAAAAGCTGCACTTCACTACTCTACACAGATCAAGGTCGGCACAGTGGCGCAGCGGTAGAGTTGCTGCCTCACAGCGCCAGAGACCCCGGTTTAATCCTGACTCCAGCTGCTGTCTGTACGGAGTTTGCACGTTCTCCCCGTGACCTGCGTGGGTTTTCTCCGGGAGCTCCGGTTTCCTCCCACACTTCAAAGACGTGCCGGCTTGTAGGCTAATTGGCTTGGTGTGATTGTGACTGTCCCTAATGTGTGTAGGATAGTGTCAGTGTGCGGGGATCGCTGGTCGGAGTGGACTCGATGGGCCGAAGGGCCTGTTTTCATGCTGTATCTCTAAACTAAACTAAACTAACTAAATGCGAAGTGTCTTTTACACTGGGTAGGATGAATTAAAAACCAGAGGACTGAGGTTTAAGGTGAGAGGGGAAAGATTTAATCAGAACCCAGGGGCAACATTTTTACACAAAGGTTTTCCTGCCCTTCCTGTGACCACGTGGGTTTTCTCCGGGTGCTCTGGTTTCCTCCCACACTCCAAAGACGTGCAGGTTTGTAGGTTAGATATGGTCTGAGGAAGGGTCTCGACCCAAAACGTCACCTATTCCTTTTCTCCAGCGATACTGCCTGTCCCGCTGAGTTACTCCAGCATTTTGTGTCTATCTTCGGTGAAAACCAGCGCCTGAAGTTCCTGCCTGCAGTTTTGAAGGCTAACTGCCTTCGGTAAAATTGTAAATTGCCCCTAGTGTGTAGGAGAGTGCCAGTGTGCGGGGTGATCACAGACTCGGTGGGCCGAAGGGCCTGTTTCCATGCAGGATCTCCAAGGTCTAAAGTCTAAAGTCTCTCCCTGTGGCTAACATTCCCTGATCCAGGCACCATTCAGGTCATGTGTAGGAAGGAACTGCTGATGCTGGTTTACACAGAAGATAGACACAAAATGCTGGGGTCAAAGCCCTGTCCCACTGTACGAGTTCATTCCAAGAGCTCTCCCGAGTTTAAAAAAAATCAAACTCGTGGTAAGCACGGAGAATGAACGTAGCGGGTACGTCGGAGCTCGGGGACGTCTCTTAGCGGCTGGTAACGTTGACGGCAGATACACGGGAAGACTCGCTAACGGCAGGTAAGCACGGGAAGACTCGTGAAGATTTTTCAACATGTTGAAAAAACGTCCACGAGAGCCCCGAGTACCGACGAGCGGCCATTACCGTAAATCTCCGAGTTCGAATCAGGGCAAACTCGGGGAGAGCTCTTGGAATGAACTCGTACCGTGGGGACGGGGCTTTCACTCAGCGGGACAGGCAGCAGCTCTGGAGAGAAGGAAGGATCTCGACCCGAAAAACGTCACCCGCTCCGTCTCTCCAGAGACGCTGCCCGTCCTCGCTGAGTTACCCCAGCATTTTGTGTCTATCTGCGGCGTTCTGGTAAACCACCTCTGCACCCTCTCCAAAGCCCCCACCCACAACCTTCCTGTAATGGGGGCGACCGGAATTACAGCCAATACTCCAAATTAACGCTGCTGTTTGTGAGAGTCGGCCGTGCACAACATCGCAGCTCCATTAAATACATTCAAGCTGGAAGTACACCTCAAAGATACTTCATTATACAAGTCTTACACTTCACATAAAAGTCACTGCCTGTTTTACAAGTCGCTATAAGGTTCAGACAGTATATTCCCGCATAGCGTAACAGTGATGAATTCAAAACCAAGGCGTTCATTTAGCTGAGTTTGGCGTAGCTTAGTTTAGTTAAGGTTAGTTTCGAGATACCAGCGTGGGAATAGACCCTTCCGCACACCGAGTCCGCACCAGACCAGTGTCCACCCGCACATTAATGGACCTGTCCCACTTAGAACTGCCCGCTCCATCGACTCCTTTAAGTCATGACTAAAAACGTATCTATACTCCCAAGCCTTTCTTGACGTCCTCTGAGCGAGGGCTATATGTATATATGTATGTAGTTTGTCTGTTTATACTATTCTTAATATACAGCACTTTGGCCAACGAGAGTTGTTTTTTAAATGTGCTGTGGAAATAAATGTGACTTGACTTGACTTACGCGACTTTTTCGGCGACTTGCCGGCACCCGTCATAGGTTGCGGTAGCTCGGCAAAAATTTTCAAACATGTTGAAAATCCAGCGGCAACCGGAACTCTTTGGGCGACTACTCACGACCGTACGGGCTTCACCCCGGCGACATGTTTTGAGTATAGGAGCAGGGAGGTTCTACTGCAGTTGTACAGGGTCTTGGTGAGACCACACCTGGGGTATTGCGTACAGTTTTGGTCTCCAAATCTGAGGAAGGACATTATAGCCATAGAGGGAGTGCAGAGAAGGTTCACCAGACTGATTCCTGGGATGTCAGGACTTTCATATGAAGAAAGACTGGATAGACTTGGTTTATACTCTCTAGAATTTAGAAGATTGAGGGGGGATCTTATAGAATCGTACAAAATTCTTAAGGGGTTGGACAGGTTAGATGCAGGAAGATTGCTCCCGATGTTGGGGAAGTCCAGAACAAGGGGTCACAGCTTAAGGATAAGGGGGAAATCCTTTAAAACCGAGATGAGAAGAACTTTTTTCACACAGAGAGTGGTGAATCTCTGGAACTCTCTGCCACAGAGGGTAGTCGAGGCCAGTTCATTGGCTATATTTAAGAGGGAGTTAGATGTGGCCCTTGTGGGGATCAAGGGGATCAGGGGGTATGGAGAGAAGGCAGGTACGGGATACTGAGTTGGATGATCAGCCATGATCATATTGAATGGCGGTGCAGGCTCGAAGGGCCGAATGGCCTACTCCTGCACCTAATTTCTATGTTTCTATGTTTCTATGTACGGCCGTGAGTCGTCTCCTCAGTCGCCCAAAGAGTCGTAGCGTCTTACTGGTAGCCGCTGGATTTTCAACATGGTGAACATTTTCGGCCGCCTGCAACGACCTATGACGGGTGCCGGCAAGTCGCCGAAGAAGTCGGGTAAGTGGGACAGGCCCGTAACGCTGTCCTGCACACACCAGGGACAATTTACAATTTTCACCAAAGCCGACTGACCCACAAAACTGCACGTCTTTGGAGCGCGGGAGGAAAGCGGAGCGCCCGGAGAAAACCCGCGCGGGTCACGGGGAGGACGTGCAAACTCCGTAGGGACGGCACCCGTCGTCGGGATCGAAGCCGGGTTTTCTGGCGCTGTGAGGCAGCAACTCTACCGCTGCGCCACCACGCCGCCCCGATTTGATCCACCCATAATCTATCTATCTTCACTGACGTGGCCTCCACAGCCTTCTGTGGCAATGAATGCCACAGTGTGCAGGATATCAGTATCAGTTTAGTTTATTGCCACGTGTATCGAGCTACAGTGAAAAGCTGTTGTTGCGTGCTAACCAGTCGGCGGAAAGACAATACATGATTATTGTATCAGCGCAGACTCGGTGGGCCGAAGGGCCTGTTTCCATGCTGTACTTCAATACTAATCTAAACTAAACTAAACTAAACCATTCTATGTTATATCAGTTCATAAGCTCTTGGTGCAGTTGGGCCATTCGGCCCATCATGTCTACTCCGCCGTTCTATAATGGCTGATCTGTCTCTCCCTCCTAACCCCATTCTCCTGCCTTCTCCCCGTGACCTTTGACACCCGCACTGATCTAGAACCTGTCAGTCTGAGCTGGGGCCTGTTTCCGCGCTGTGTCTCTCAAGCCTAAAGTCTAAAGTGGTCGGATTTTTAACTTACGAAAAGTTTTCCAGCGGAGGCAATGAATACTCAGCCAGCGAAGTGGAGTCAGAAGTCACGGTGGAATTGGCTGGGGAAGCCAGAGAGTCTCGCACATTTGGAGCTGTCACAACTCTCTATTTCCGCTTGAAGCAAAATAGACCAGTGGCCTGGAAAGTGGAGCGATGAGAGGGTGCGTTTATGTAGAGCCTCCTTCATCCCTGGAGGTGGCCTGACGCACGGCAGTGCAGAAAGTGCCTTGTGAAATGTACCCAGTAACGTCAGGAAACCCCACACAGGCCATGTAGGACTGAGATGAGGAGAAACTTGTTCACCCAGGGAGTTGTGAACCTGGAGAGAGTTACAGTAGATTTAGCTCTCAGGGCTAACGGAATCAAGGGATATGGGGAGAAAGCAGGAACGGGGTACTGATTCTGGACGATCGGCCATGATCATATTATAGACAATAGACAATAGGTGTAGGAGTAGGCCATTCGGCCCTTCGAGCCAGCACCGCTATTCAATGTGATCATGGCTGATCATCCCCAATCAGTACCCCGTTCCTGCCTTCTCCCCTGACTCCGCTATCTTTAAGAGCCCTATCTAGCTTTCTCTTGAAAGTATCCAGAGAACCGGCCTCCACCGCCCTCTGAGGCAGAGAATTCCACAGACTCACCACTCTCTGTGTGAAAAAGTGTTTCCTCGTCTCCGTTCTAAATGGCTTACCCCTTATTCTTAAACTGTGGCCCCTGGTTCTGGACTCCCCCAACATCGGGAACATGTTTCCTGCCTCTAGCGTGTCTAAACGCTTAATAATCTTATATGTTTCAATAAGATACCCTCTCATCCTTCTGAATTCCAGAGTGTACAAGCCCAGCTGCTCCATTCTCTCAGCATATGACAGTCCTGCCATCCCGGGAATTAACCTGGTGAACCTACACTGATTGGCGGTGAATGGCGGTGCTGGCTCGAAGGGCCGAAAGGCCCACTCCTGCACCTATTTTTCTCTGTTTCTATGTTTCTAAGTACGATCCCACAGACGTCGAGTTTCAGTTCAGTTTATTGTCACGTGTACCGAGGTACAGTGAAAAGCTTTTGTTGCGTGCTATCCAGTCAGCGGAAAGACAATACATGATTACAATCGAGCCATTTACAGTGTACAGATACATGATAAGGGAATAACGTTTAGTGCGAGGTAAAGCCAGCAGAGTCCAATCAAGGATAGTCCGAGGGTCACCAATGAGGTAGATGGTGGTTTAGGACCGCTCTCTGGTTGTGGTAGGATGGTTCGCATGTTCTCCCTGTGACCGTGTGGGTTTTCTCCGGGTGCTCCGGTTTCCTTCCACACTCCAAAGACATGCGGGTTTGTGGGTTAATTGGCTTGGTACAAATGTAAATTGTCTATAGTTTGTAGTATAGTGTTAGTGCGCGGGGGGATCGCTGGTCGGCGCGGACTCGGTGGGCAGAAGGGCCTGTATCTGTAAACCAAACTAAAGTTGTGATTTCTGTGTTCATAAGCTCATCCAGTCAGTGATAGGAGCAGAATTAGGCCATTCGGCCCATCAAGTCTACTCCGCCATTCAATCATGGCTGATCTATCTCTCCCTCCTAACCCCATTCTCCTGCCTTCTCCGCATAACCCCTGACACCCGTACTAATCAAGATTCTATCTATCTCCGCCTTAAAAATATCCACTGACGTGGCCTCCACAGCCCTCTGCGGCAATGAATTCCACAGTGTGCAGGATATCAGTATCAGTTTAGTTTATTGTCACGTGTATCGAGCTACAGTGAAAAGCTGTTGTTGCGAGCTAACCAGTCGGTGGAAAGACAATACATGATTATTGTATCAGCGCGGACTCGGTGGGCCGAAGGGCCTGTTTCCATGCTGTACTTCTAAACTTCTAAACTAAACTGAACCATTCTATGTTATATCAGTTCATAAGCTCTTGGTGCAGTTAGGCCATTCGGCCCATCATGTCTACTCCGCCGTTCTATCATAGCTGATCTGTCTCTCCCTCCTAACCCCATTCTCCTGCCTTCTCCCCGTGACCTTTGACACCCGCACTGATCAAGAACCTGTCAGTCTGAGCTGGGGCCTGTTTCCGCGCTGTGTCTCTGAAGCCTAAAGTCTAAAGTGGCTGGATTTTTAACTTACGAAAAGTTTTCCAGCAGAGGCAATGAATACTCAGCCAGCGAAGTGGAGTCAGAAGTCACGGTGGAATTGGCTGGGGAAGCCAGAGAGTCTCGCACATTTGGAGCTGTCAGAACTCTCTATTTCCGCTTGAAGCAAAATAGACCAGTGGCCTGGAAAGTGGAGCGATGAGAGGGTACGTTTATGTAGAGCCTCCTTCATCCCTGGAGGTGGCCTGACGCACGGCAGTGCAGAAAGTGCCTTGTGAAATGTACCCAGTGACGTCAGGAAACCCCACACAGGCCATGTAGGACTGAGATGAGGAGAAACTTGTTCACCCAGGGAGTTGTGAACCTGGAGAGAGTTACAGTAGATTTAGCTCTCAGGGCTAACGGAATCAAGGGATATGGGGAGAAAGCAGGAATGGGGTACTGATTCTGGACGATCGGCCATGATCATATTGAATGGCGGTGCTGGCTCCAAGGGTCGAATGGCCTCGGTGGATATCGCTTTTAAAAGATGGGGGAGGGTACCTGGGGCAGGCGAGCCGACCTGGGAACTGCAGCTAGTCCCGGGCTGCTAGATTCATAGGAGCTTGCGGCCTCCAACTGGAATCGACCTCGAGGGCTCCGGTCTCAGAGCCTGTGGACTCACCGACTTCGGAGGGTCGGTTTTGCTACAACATGTTTCACAAACAGTGTCCTCCACCTCTCAAGACATGGGGGGGGATAGGCCGCCCCCCCCCCCCCCCGCCCCCTCCAGGCTTTCCGCCCATGCCTGCACCTATTTATCTATGTTTCTCTGTCTCTCAGTACGATCCCACAGACATCGAGTTACAGTTCAGTTTATTGCCACGTGTACCGAGCTACAGTGGAAAGCTGTTGTTGCGTGCTTTCCAGTCAGCGGAAAGACAATACATGATTATTGTATCAGCGTGGACTCAGTGGGCTGAAGGGCCTGTTTCCACGCTGTACTTCTATACGAAACTAAACGAATCGAAACACAGAAACATTGAAAATAGGTGCAGGAGTAGGCCATTCGGCCCTTCGAGCCAGCACCGCCATTCAATATGATCATGGCTGATCATCCCCAATCAGTACCCCCCGTTCCTGCTTTCTCCCCATATCCCTTGATTCCGTTAGCCCTAAGAGCTAAATCTAACTCTCTCTTGAAAACATCCAGTGAATTGGCCTCCACTGCCTTCTGTGGCAGAGAATTCCAACAGATTCACAACTCTCTGGGTGAAAAAGTTTTTCCTCATCTCAGTCCTAAATGGCCTACCCCTTAGCCTGAAGAAGGGTTTCGGCCCGAAACGTTGCCTATTTCCTTCGCTCCATAGATGCTGCTGCACCCGCTGAGTTTCTCCAGCATTTTTGTGTACCCTTATTCTTAAACTGTGTGACCCCTGGCTCTGGACTCCCCCAACATGGGGAACATTTTTCCTGCATCTAGCCTGTCCAATCCCTTCAGAATTTTATAAACTAAACTAATCTAAACCATCCTATGTTTATAACCAGCTGACAAGTTCCATGTGTTTAAGAAGGAACTGCAGATGCTGGAAAATCGAAGGTGGACAAAAATGCTGGAGAAACTCAGCGGGTGCAGCAGCATCTATGGAGCGAAGGAAACAGGCATCGTTTCGGGCCGAAACACTTCTTCAGACAAGTTCTAGGAGCAGAATTAGGCCATTCGGCCCATCAAGTCAACTCTGCCATTCAATCATGGCCGATCTATCTTCCCCTCTCAACCCCAGTCTCCTGCCTTCTCCACAATGGCAGAATCTGAAACTCTGAATTTGCTTTTATTAACGGAATTCTCTCTCTTTGGTCCGGGCTTTGAACTCCTTGTAACTCTGTGATGGTTGGGTGTAGCTTTAATCTTCGCTCTGAGAGAAATGTGGTCGCCTCGACCTTGATTATTTATGGGCCAAGCCGGTTTTTCTCTCTCATTTATTACTTCACCTTCTGCGTGTCTATCTCTAATCAATATCCCACCGCTTCTCCCTACACGGAAAGCTGCCAGCGCTTGTGATTTACACTTCTGTTTGACTCAAATCAATACAAATTCATTCTTAATCTTAAAGGATGTAAAGTAAAAATGACAGGATTGCTACTCCGTGTCCGTGACTTCTCTCCCTCGCTCTCTCTCTCTCTCGCTCTCTCTCGCTCCTTCTCTCTCTCTCCTTCTCTCTCTCTCTCTCTCTCCTCTCTCTCTCTCTCTCACTCTCTCTCTCTCTCTCTCTCTCTCACTTACTTTCCCTCTCTCCCTCTCTCTCTCACACTCTCTTTCTCTCTCTCTCACTTAATTTCTCTCTCTCTCGCTCTCTCTCTCCTCTCTCCCCCCTCTCTCTCTCTCTCTCTCTCTCTCTCTCTCTCTCTCACTCTCCTCTCTCCCCTCTCTCTCTCTCTCTCTCTCTCTCTCTCTCTCTCTCTCTCTCTCACTCTCCTCTCTCCCCTCTCTCTCTCTCTCTCTCTCTCTCTCTCTCTCTCTCTCTCTCTCTCTCTCTCACTCTCCTCTCTCCCCCCCTCTCTCTCTCTCTCTCTCTCTCTCTCTCTCTCTCTCTCTTCTCTCTCTCACTCTCTCTCTCTCTCTCTCTCACTCTCTCTCTCTCTCCCTCTCTCTCACTCTCCTCTCTCCTCTCTCTCTCTTTCTCTCTCTCCTCTCTCTCTCTCTCTCTCTCTCTCATTCTCTCATTCTCTCATTCTCTCTCTCGTGGGTGTGTAGGATAGTGTGAATGTGCGGGGATCGCTGGTTGGTGCGTGGCCGGTGGGCCTGTGTCCGCACTGTTTCAATAAACTAAACTAATCTCAACTGGGCGGGCAGCATCTCTGGAGGGAAGGAGTGGGCGAAGTTTCGGGTCTGAAGAAGGGTCTCGACCCGAACCGTCACCCATGCCTTCTCTCCAGAGATGCCGCCCGTCCCACTGGGTTACTCCAGCATTTTGTGGCGATCTTCATTGTTCAGTTCGCAGTACAATGGACTATTAAACCCTCTTGGCTCTCGACTCTTGATCACAGCTTGCATTGAAGATGAGCCTGAACGCGGGAACATATCCTGAGGCTCTTCACAGCAAGATAATGACCAAAAACTTGGTTGGAAGCAAATCTAAAGACAGCTTCTCAACAAGAAGATGTTGCCTGGGCTCGAGGGGCTGAGCTGCAGGGAGAGGTTGGGAAGGCTAGGATTTTATTCCTTGGAGCGCAGGAGGATGAGGGGTGATCTTACAGTGTATGAAATCAAATGGGGAATAGATAGGTTGAATGCATGCAGTCTTTTACCCAAACTTGAGGAAGTCAAGAAATAAAGGGCATAGGTTTAAGGTGAGGGGAGGGCAAAATATTTAATAGGAATCTGATGGGTAACTTTTTCACACAAAGGGTGGTGGGTGTATGGAACGAGCTGCCAGAAGAGATGGTTGAGGCAGGGACTATAACAGCATTTCTAAGATACTTGGACAGATACATAGTTTAAGAAGGAACTGCAGATGCTGGAAAATCGAAGGTAGACAAAAATGCCGGAGAAACTCAGCGGGTGCGGCAGCGTCTATGGAGCGAAGGAAATAGGCAACGTTTCTGGTCGAGACCCTTCTTCAGACCGAAGAAGGGTCTCGCTCCGAACGTCGCCTATTTCCTTCGCTCCGTAGATGCTGTCTGGACAGATACATAGGTAGGAAAGATTGAGAGGGGATATGGAGCAATGAGGAACTGCAGATGCTGGTTTCCGGGGGAAAAAAGACACAAAGTGCTGGAGTAACTGCAGCCAGGCAGCATCTCTGGAGAATGTGGATTGATGGCTCAAACTAATTCCTTTCACAACTCCTCGAGCCCAAACGTCACCTATCCACCTTCTGCAGAGATGCTGCCTGACCTGCTGAGTTACTCCAGCAATTTGTGTCCTTTTTAGGGGCTTTTTCTTGTATCCAATTTTAGATTTGGCCTCACAGCGCCAGAGACCAGGGTTCGATCCCGACTGCGGGCGCTGGCTGTACGGAGTTTGTACGCTCTCCCGTGACCCGCGTGGGTTTTCTCCGGGTGCTCCGGTTTCCTCCCACGTTCCAAAGACGTACAGGTTCGTAGGCTAATTGTTTTGGTATCATTGTAAATTGTCCCCAGTTTGTGTAGGGTAGCGTTAGTCTCAGGGGATCGCTGGTCTGCGCGGACTTGGTGGGCCGAATGGCCTGTTTTCCCACACTGTATCTCTAAACTAAACTGAACTAAAAAGCTTCCCTGGTCAATTCGTCCCTTACATAGATACATAAATACATAGAAAATAGGTGCAGGAGTTGGCCATTCGGCCCTTCGAGCCTGCACTGCCATTCAATATGATCATGGCTGATCATCCAACTCAGTATCCCGTACCTGCCTTCTCTCCATACCCCCTGATCCCTTTAGCCACAAGGGCCACATCTAACTCCCTCTTAAATATAGCCAATGAACTGGCCTCAACTACCCTCTGTGGCAGAGAGTTCCAGAGATTCACCACTCTCTGTGTGAAAATGTTTTTTCTCATCTCGGTCTTAAAGGATTTCCCCCTTATCCTTAAACTGTGACCCCTTGTCCTGGACTTCCCCAACATCGGGAACAATCTTCCTGCATCTAGCCTGTCCAACCCCATAAGAATTTTGTAAGTTTCTATAAGATCCCCTCTCAATCTCCTAAATTCTAGCGAGTACAAGCCGAGTCTATCCAGTCTTTCTTCATATGAAAGTCCTGACATCCCAGGAATCAGTCTGGTGAACCTTCTCTGCACTCCCTCTATGGCTATAATGTCCTTCCTCAGATTTGGAGACCAAAACTGTACGCAATACTCCAGGTGTGGTCTCACCAAGACCCTGTACAACTGCAGTAGAACCTCCCTGCTCCTATACTCAAATCCTTTTGCTATGAAAGCTAACATACCATTCACTTTCTTCACTGCCTGCTGTGCTGCACCTGCATGCCTACTTTCAATGACTGGTGTACCATGACACCCAGGTCTCGCTGCATCTCCCCTTTTCCCTAATCGGCCACCATTTAGATAATAGTCTGCTTTCCTGTTTTTGCCACCAAAGTGGATAACCTCACATTTATCCACATTATACTGCATCTGCCAAACATTTGCCCACTCACCCAGCCTATCCAAGTCACCTTGCAGTCTCCTAGCATCCTCCTCACAGCTAACACTGCCCCCCAGCTTCGTGTCATCCGCAAACTTGGAGATGTTGCCTTCAATTCCCTCATCGAGATCATTAATATATATTGTAAATAGCTGGGGTCCCAGCACTGAGCCTTGCGGTACCCCACTAGTCCCTTCCCACCCAAACCACCCCCTCCCCTGGTACTTTCCCCCTGCAACCGCAGTAAATGCTACACTTGTCGTTTTACCTCCCCCCTCGACTCCATCCAAGGACACAAGCAGTCTTTCCAGGTGAGGCAGAGGTTCACCTGCACTCCTCCAACCTCATCTATTGCATCCGCTGTTCCAGGTGTCAACTGCTCCACATCGGTGAGACCAGGCGCAGGCTTGGCGATCGCTTCGCCCAACACCTCCGCTCAGTCCGCACTAACCAACCTGATCTCCCGGTGGCTCAGCACTTCAACTCCCCCTCCCATTCTGAATCCGCCCTTTCTGTCCTGGGCCTCCTCCATGGCCAGAGTGAGTCCCAGTGCAAATTGGAGGAGCAGCGCCTCATATTTCGCTTGGGTAGTTTACACCCCAGCGGTGTGAACATTGACTCTCCAGTTTCAGGAAGTCCTTGCTTTCTCCCTCCTTCCCCTCCCCTCCCCAGCTCTCCCACAAGCATACTGTCTCCGCCTCTTCCTTTCTTCTTCCTGCCCCCTCCCCCACTTCAGTCTGAAGCAAAGATTATAGTATCCTCCAGTATCTTTGGTCTGAAGAAGGGTCTCGACCCGAAACGTCGCCCATTCCTTCTCTCCAGAGATGCTGCTTCACCCGCTGAGTTCCTCCAGCATTTTTGTCTACCTTTAAAAAAGATACTGAGGTCGGGATCTCTAAGTACTTGGTATCTGCAGACTTCAATACATCTCCAGTTATTGGACATGCTGATTCTGCTACATTTATTTCCATTAGACAATGTGTGCGATGGATATTTTCTCCACCTCAAATCAATGCTGGCTGGAGCAGATTCCAATTGTCGATCATGTAGGTTTGAAATACAAGGCCGATTATTAATCACATTGGCTGCAGATTCTTTATATGCTCCCATGATGCAAGAAATCTATGTATCTAAAATTTGTCACGGTGGGGAGGGGGGGGGGGGGGGGGACTGTCTAATTTGGGTTCAAATGCAAATCATTGAATTCAAAATGTGAAATCAAATGTTAAATCCTCGCCAGCGAAGAGATCGACACAAAATGCTGGAGTAACTCAGCGGAACAGGCAGCGTCTCTGGGGGGAAGGAATGGGTGACGTTTTGGGTCGAGACCCTTCCTCAGAGTCTGAAGTCCCGCTGAGTTACTCCAGCATTTTGTGTCTATCTTCGGTGTAAACCAGCATCTGCAGTTCCTTCCTGCACGCCCTAATGTAACGCACATTGGTCAACGAGAGTTGTTTTTGAATTTAATCTTTTTATTTGAATTTCACGGCAATTTACATACATACAATAATAACAGACAGTAATAATCAAGGCATAATTGTACAACAGTGTGTAAGCGATCCTCGAAACCCTTACCCTTACCCACCTTCAACCCACCCAAGTCAGGTCGGAGCCAAACGGGGACAAACAACACTCACATACGTACACATCCACACACAAATGGTAGAATAGACTAAACAAAATGTGCTATATAAAAATAAAAATAGAAAAAATAAAAAATAAAAAAATATATATATATACATATACATCTAAATAAACAATTGTAGGGAGGGGGGGGATTAAGGGGAAAGCAGCTGCTGTAGAACAAAACGATGATAGATACATAGATAGATACATAGACAATAGGTGCAGGAGTAGGCCATTCGGCCCTTCGAGCCTGCACCGCCATTCAATATGATCATGGCTGATCATCCAACTCAGTATCCCGTACCTGCCTTCTCTCCATACCCCCTGATCCCTTTAGCCACAAGGGCCACATCTAACTCCCTCTTAAATATAGCCAATGAACTGGCCTCAACTACCCTCTGTGGCAGAGAGTTCCACAGATTCACCACTCTCTGTGTGAAAAAGCTTTTCCTCATCTCGGTCTTAAAGGATTTCCCCTTTATCCTTAAGCTGTGACCCCTTGTCCTGGACTTCCCCAACATCGGGAACAATCTTCCTGCATCTAGCCTGTCCAACCCCATAAGAATTTTGTACGTTTCTATAAGATCCCCTCTCAATCTCCTAAATTCTAGCGAGTATAAGCCAAGTCTATCCAGTCTTTCTTCATATGAAAGTCCTGACATCCCAGGAATCAGTCTGGTGAACCTTCTCTGCACTCCCTCTATGGCTATAATGTCCTTCCTCAGATTTGGAGACCAAAACTGTACGCAATACTCCAGGTGTGGTCTCACCAAGACCCTGTACAACTGCAGTAGAACCTCCCTGCTCCTATACTCAAATCCTCTTGCTATGAAGGCCAACATACCATTCGCTTTCTTCACTGCCTGCTGCACCTGCATGCCTACTTTCAATGACTGGTGTACCATGACACCCAGGTCTCGCTGCACCTCCCCATTTCCTAATCGGCCACCATTTAGATAATGATGGAGAACACTCAGTCCTCTTCCGAGTCCGGGGTCAAGGTAAGAGAGTTAACCAGTTCAAAGAAAGGGTTCCATGTATCTAGGAATGTCTTGGTGGAGCCTTTGAGAGAGAACCTAAGTTTTTCAAGTTTCAGATTGTAAAGCACCTCCTTAATCCAACGGGCGTGTGTTGTTGGATTAAGGAGAGTTGTTTTTAAATGTGCTAGAGAAATGAAAATTGACTTGACTTGACTTGAATTGACTAATCAGCTTGCAAGACAGCAGGAAATTGCAGGGAGTTGTGGACGCAGCCCAGACCATCACGCAAACCGACCTCCCCTTCCGCTGACTCCATCTACACCTCACGCTGCCTTGGCAAGGCCAGCAGCATCATCAAGGACCAGTCTCACCCCCCTGGTCACTCCCTCTATTCCCCTCTCAGGGGTGAAGGGAGACGGGGAGATATGGAAGGGTAAGGTGTGAAAACACAGATCAAAGGGGACGATGGTCAATTGAACATGTAGAATGGTTCATGGTTGGTTGAGGGGGAAGGTGTACAATCAGTAATATTTAATCAGGAGGACAATGAAACTAGTCGGAGGACTAGGGTGGGGGAGGGGCAGAGAGAGAGAGAGGGAAAGCAAGGGTTACTTGAAGTTAGAGAAGTCTTTGTTCATTCTGCTGGGTTGTAAGCTGCCCAAGCAAAATATGAGGCGGTGTTCCTCTAAATTGCATTGGGCCACACTCGCTAGAACTCTAAAGAGCAAAGTGCATTCATAGTCATAGACTTATTCAGTCATCGAGTGATTCCGCATGGAAACAGGCCCTTCGGCCCAACTTGCTCACAACATGTCCCAGCTACACTGTAGTCCCACCTGCCTGCGCTTGGCCCATATCCCCTCCAAACCTGTCCTATCCATGTACCTGTCTAACTGCTTCTTAAACGTTGGGATAGTCCCTGCCTCAACTACCCCCTCTGGCAGCTCGTTCCATACACCCACCGCCCTGTGTGTGAAAAAGTTACCCTTCGTATTCCTATTAAATCTTTTCCCCTTCGCCTTGAACTCATGAGTCAGAGTCATGGAGTTGGATGCAAGGAGGATCATAAGATCATAAGGGATAGTCGTAGAATGAAGCCATTTGGCCCATCAAGTCTATTCCGCCATTCAATCATGGCTGATCAATCTCTCCATCCATTTTCCTGCCTTCTCCCCCTAACCTCCGACACCCGTGCTAATCAAGAATCTATCTATGCAGGAAGGAACTGCAGATGCTGGTTTAAATCGAAGATAGACACAAAACGCTGGAGTAACTCAGCGGGACAGGCAGCGTCTCTGGAGAGAAGGGAATATGTGATGTTTCGGGTCGAGGCCCTTCTTCAGGTATGAAGAAGAATCTATCTATTTCGACCTTAAATATATCCACTGAATTGACCTTCGCAGCCTTCTGTGGCAAAGAACTCTGCGGCAAGGTGGCGCAGCGGTAGAGTTGCTGCCTCACAGCGATCGCAGCGCCGGAGACCCGGGTTCGATCCCGGCTACGGGTGCCGTCTGTACGGAGTTTGTACGTTCTGCCCCGTGGGCTTTCTCCGAGATCTTCGGTTTCCTCCCGCACTCCAAAAGACGTGCAGGTTTGTAGGTTGACGCAGAACGCTGGAGTAACTCAGCGGGACGGGCAGCACCTCTGGAGAGAGGGAACGGGTGACGTTTTCGGGTCGAGTCCCTTCTTCAGACCCGAAACGTCGCCCGTTCCTTCTCTCCAGAGGTGTTGCCTCACCCGCTGAGTTACTCCAGCAATTTGTGTCCACCTTTTTGTGATTTTCCCTGCATCCGCAGTTCTTTCTTGCAGGTTTGTAGGTTAATTGGCTCGGTGGCTGTGTGTGTGTGTGTGTGTGTGTGTGTGTGTGTGTGTGTGTGTGTGTGTGTGCGTGTGTGCGTGTGTGTGTGTGTGTGTGTGTGTGTGTGTGTGATGGATAGCGTTAATGCTATCGGGGATCGCTGGTCAGCACGGGCCCGGTGGGCCGAAGGGCCTGTTTCCGCGCTGTATCTCCAGGCTAAACTAAACTAACTTCCACCACAGTGTTTAATTTCAATTTCAATTTCAATTTCAATTCAACTTTAATGTCATTGCACAAATACTGAGTATGGGTACAACGAAATGCAGTTTTGCGTCAGTCCGGAGCAGTAGTGCAATATAGAAATTAAAAAAAAAAAGAGGATACAGAATAATCAAAAATACAGAATAATTAACAATGGGGACGGAGGGACCGGAGGAAACTATCGGCGGGACTGCAGATGCTGGAAAATCGAAGGTAGACAAAAATCAAAGATAGACGAGCATCTATGGAGCGAAGGAAATAGGCAACGTTTCGTCCCGAAACGTTGCCTATTTCCTTCGCTCCACAGATGCTGCCGGGCCCGCTGAGTTTCTCCAGCAATCTTTTGCCTACCTTTAACTTCCACCACCGATTCACCGGCACGGATGGCGTGCGAGAGGGAGACGCGAGCCGTTGGCGGTGGGAACAGCGGCTAAATGGAGCGATCAACAAGCAATGTTCCAACGCTTGTGAAGTGCATCTCTGTTCATCCACCCTGAATTACCGGTGCTGCACACTGGCAGAGCCCTCCACCCTAGTCAATCTTATCAACTGGCTTGTCCGTGTCGGGGGAAATCAACTGAGCTGGATTGAAATGGAAAAAGAAATTGAAGGGTTATATTGCAACAGCTTCAGGCATCAAATAGAATCTCGGGCACTGTTTCTGGCCATCCTGCACCTCTGACGTAATGGGATACCAATTCAACCGACTGCCTTCGACAGCCGAAGTTGATCTTTCCTCCTCCAGATGCAATTTTTTCCACTTTTGACTTTCGCTTATTTTAATTCGCCCCTCTAAACTTTTCCGTCCGTTTTTCGTTGAGTTTATCATCGGTTTATTGAACTCTCTTGACTGTGGCCACGTGGACCGAGGTGCAGGGAACAGCCTTTTCGTTGGGCGCCGTCCAGTCAGCGGATAGACGGTGCTTCCGTGAAAGGCCTGGATAGAGTGGAGAGGATGTTTCCACTGGCGGGAGAGCCTAGGACCAGAGGGCACAGCCTCAGAGTTAAAGGACGTTCTTTTCGGAAGGAGGTGAGGAGGAATTTCTTTAGTCAGAGGATGGTGAATCTGTGGAATTCTTTGCCACAGGAGTGCTGTGGAGGCCAAGTCAGTGGATATTTTTAAGGCGGAGATAGATAAGACTCTTGATTAGTGCGGGTGTCAGGGGTTACGGGGAGAAGGCAGGAGAATGGGGTTGGGAGGGAGAGATAGATCAGCCATGATTGAATGGCGGAGTAGACTTGATGGGCCGAATGGCCTAATTCTGCTCCTATCACTTATGATCTTATAACTTACAATCGAGCCATCCACAGTTTAGAATGCCGGTGCTGGCTCGTAGGGCCGAATGGCCTCCACCGGCACCTATTGTCTATTGTCTATTGTCACAGTGTACAGATGCATGATGGTGGGAATAATGGGAATAATATTTTAGCACAAAGACATACAGGTCTGTAGGTTAATTGGTTAATAGGCTTGTTAGAAAATGTAAAAAATGTCCCTAGTGTGTGTGTGTGTGTGTGTTGGGTAGCGGTAGTGAGCGGGCATCGCTGGTCGCTGGGCCGAAGGGCCTGTGTGTCTAAACGCAACTAAACTAATCTATTCGATGCAGGGTGGAGTGGCAGAATACGTATTGAAACCAAAGCGAACATGTTTAAAACCGTGGATGAGGATTATAAAGATGGAATTGGAAATGAATTGCGTAAAATATGTGTGTGGAATATCTGTGAAATTTTAGCCGGGAGCCAGAGAGGCCAAGAAAACCTGTGAAGGAAGGAACTGCAGTTACAACGAAGACAGACACAAAATACTGGAGCGAGTAACTCAGCGGGACAGGCAGCATCTCTGGAGAGAAGGAATGGGTGACGTTTCAGGTCGGGGCCCTCCTCCTGACCAAAGATACCAGAGGAGCATCTTTGCTTCTGACTGAGAGTCGGGGAGGAGGGGGGGAACGGGAGATAGAGATGGTGATGGAGAGAGATGTAGAACAAAGGAATGAAAGATATACAATACAATACCATTTATTGTCATTTGAACCTCAAATGAGGTTCAAACGAAATTTGGTTTCTGCAGTCATACAAACAAGTAGAAAGAACCAAGACACAACACAATTTACACAAACATCCATCACGGCGAATCTCCTCCTCGCTGTGATGGAAGGCAAAGTCTTATCCCTCCCCTGCACTCCCCATTGTCAGAGTCAGAGCCCCCTGGCGCGCGATGGAAAATAAGTCCCGCGGCCATTAAAGCAGCGCCGGGCGATGCAAGGCCGCGCTCCGGGTCTGGATGTTGGAGCCCCCCCGGTAGCGCTAGCAAGTCCCGCGGCCATTAAAGCCGCGCCTGGCGATGTTAGACCCAGCTCCAGGTCATCTTCAACCCCGCAACTCGATGATATGATATGCAAATATGTAACGATGAGAAAGGAAACTGGCCATTGTTAGCTGTGGGCGGCTAGGTGAAAACTAGTTACAGACAATGAGACTCAACAAGATGACTTTGAAGCTGATGGTTGGGGGAGAGGGGATGCAAAGGGTTTACTTGAAGTTTGAGAAATCAATATTCATAACCGCCCGGTTGCTCTTCCTGTTTGTTAGAAAACACTAGGCTGAAAATGACACGGTAACAGTAAGTTACAGAAGATTTCCACATAAATCTCCAGTGCTTACTGAATCTAACGAGACCTTGAAGATTTTTTCACTTGCTATTAAAATGCAAATGAGTGCCATTGATATGCAGAACTTCTTCTCTCCTCTGGCTCTGTGAGAGAGGGCTTCAGATTGCCGTGTCCTGCATCAACAGTCTTTGTAGCAGCTCTAGTTTACTTTAGTTCACAGATACAGCGTGGAAACAGAGGCCATTCGGCCCACACCGACACTTTTGTTCTCCAAACTTCAGGAAGGACATACGAAGGTGGACAAAAGTGCTGGAGAAACTCAGCGGGTGCAGCAGCATGTATGGAGCGAAGGAAATAGGGCCGAAACCCTTCTTCAGACTGATGACCATTCTTGCTATTGCGGGAGTGCAGCGTAAGGTTTACAGGGTTAATTCCCGGGATGGCGGGACTGTCATATGTTGATAGATTGGAGCGGCTGGGCTTGTACACGCTGGAGTTTAGAAGGATGAGAGGGTATCTCATTGAAACATATAGGATTGTTAAGGGTTTGGACACACTAGAGGCAGGAAACATGTTCCCGATGTTGGGGGAGTCCAGAACCAGGGGGCCACAGTTTAAGAATAAGGAGTAAGCCATTTAGAACGGAGACGAGGAAACACTAATTTAACACAGAGAGTGGTGAGTCTGTGGAATTCTCTGCCTCAGAGGGCGGTGGAGGCCGGTTCTCTGGATGCTTTCAAGAGAGAGCTAGATAGGGCTCTTAAAGATAGCGGAGTCAGGGGATATGGGGAGAAGGCAGGAACGGGGTATTGATTGGGGATGATCAGCCATGATCACGTTGAATGGCGGTGCTGGCTCGAAGGGCCGAATGGCCTCCTGCACCTATTGTCTATTGTTTCTATGTTTCCTTCTCTCCAGAGATGCTGCCTGTCCCGCTGAGTTATTCCAGATTTTTGTGTCTATCTTTAGTTTAAACCAGCATCTGCAGTTCCTTCTTATACAGTGTGTGTGTGTGTGTGTGTGTGTGTGTGTGTGTGTGTGTGTGTGTGTGTGTGTGTGTGTGTGTGTGTGTGTGTGTGTGTACAGTATGTGCATATATACATTTTCTCTACATCGGCGAGACCAAGCGCAGGCTCGGCGATCGTTTCGCTGAACACCAGTCCGTCTTAACCTACTTGATCTCCCGGTGGCTCAGCACTTCAACTCCCCCTCCCATTCCCAATCTGACCTTTCTGCCCTGGGCCTCCTCCATGGCCAGAGTGAGGCCCAGCGCAAATTGGAGGAACAGCGCCTCATATTTCGCTTGGGTAGTTTACACCCCAGCGGTACGAACATTGACTTCTCTAACTTCACAGCCCTTGCTTTCTCCTTCCATCCCCTTCCCCTTCGCAGATCCCCCACTAGTCTTACTGTCTCCGACTACATTCTATCTCTGTCCCACCCACTCCCTGACATCAGTCTGAAGAAGGGTCTCGACCCGAAACGTCGCCCATTCCTTCCCTCCAGAGATGCTGCCTGTCCCGCTGAGTTACTCCAGCATTTTGTGTCTATACTTTTTTTCTTGTGTATCATATTGTTTACAGTGTACTTTGTTTACGAGTGGGTGTACGGAACGAGCTGCCGGAGGAGGTAGTTGAGGCGGGGACCATCGCAACGTTTAAGAAACATTTAGACAGGTACATGGATAGGACAGGTTTAGAGGGATGTGGGCCAAACGCCGGCAGGTTGGACCAATGTAGATGGGGCACGTTGGCCGGTGTGGGCAAGATGGGCCGAAGGGCCTGTTTCCACACGGTAGGACTCTATGATTCTATGACTTGGGACAATTTTACCAAGCCAATCAACCCACAAACCTGTACGTCTTTGGAGTGTTGGAGGAAACCGGAGCGCCCGGAGAAAACCCACGCAGGTCACGAGGAGGACGTACAAACTCAACCACCCAAGGCAGTGCGTTCCAGTCACCCATCACCCTCTGAACTTTGAACTTTGCCTCTTTCACCTTAAACCTCTGCCCCCTAGTCTTTGACATTGGACTGTACCAAGAGGTACTTGTTTGGGACTGTAGAGATACAGCGCTGAAACAGGCCCTTCGGCCCACCGAGTCCGTGCCGACCAGAGTTGCTCCAGCATTTTGTGTCTATCTTTGGTATGAACCAGCATCTGAAGTTCTTTCCTACACAGGTTTGTAGGTTAATTGAATTTAGTAAGTGGTAAAATTGTCCTTAGTGTGCGTAGGATAGTGTTGGTGGACGGGGGGGGATCGCTGGTCGGCGCGGACAAGGTGGGCCGAAGGGCCTGTTTCCGCACTGTATCTCTAAAGTTTAAAGTCTAAAAGCTTAAAGAGTATGCATAGTTTAGTTTAGTTTAGAGATACAGCGCGGAAACAGGCCCTTCGGCCCATCGAATCCTCGCCGGCCTGCGATCCCTGCGCAGTAACACCATCCCACACACACTCGGGACAATCTACATTTACACCAAGCCAATTAACCTGCAAACCCGCACGTCTTTGGAGCGCGGGGTGGAACCTAAGTTCTCGGACAAAACCCTCGCAGGTCACGGGGAGAACGTGCAAACTCCGTACAGACAGCGCCCGTAATCAGGATCGAACCCGTGTCTCTGGCGCTGTGAGGCAGCAACTCTACCGCTGCGCCACCGTGCCGTCCCGACTTATCTGGGAGTTTAGAGATACAGCGCGGGAAACAGGCCGTTCGGCCCACCGAGTCCGTGCCGACCAGCGATCCCCCCGCTCAGTAGCACTTGGTCAATTCCACACTGGACTAGGAATCATAACTGCAAATTAATTCATAGCACGTATTGTAGAATTCTGCTCTGTCGGTAAGAAAATTATTAACAGTGCTTCCTGGTGGATTATAGAGCTGGGTGAGTTTTAAATACGCATTTAATATTGGAATGTCTGTCAAGGAAAGGAAAAAAAAATCTAAAATATTGACTTCATACCAAAGTCAAGTTTGTTGGTGATTTATGGCGTCAGAGCCAGCAACGATTCCAAATACGGAACCGTGACTGAACCAAAGACTTGTCCCACCCCGGTCATTCCTCCCTCTCCCCGCTCTTCCCGTCCGGCAGAAGGTACAGAAGCTTGAAAGCGCTCACCACCAGACTCAGGAAGAGCTTCATCCCCTCTGTTTTAGTTTTAGATTAGAGATACGCCGCGGAATGCCACGATGGCTGCCTCGCCTACCGTCAGTCTGTCCTTTTCGTCTATTTTTTGTTATTGTTAGTGTGTTTAAAAAGTTTGTGTAAATGTTCTCCGTTTTGTTTTATGTGGGGGGCGAGGGAGGAGGTCGGGGGAAACTTTTTTTTCAATCTCTTACCCTTGCTGGAGATGCGATTGTTTTCCGGGTGGTATCTCCGGTCGCTCTGCGGCCTAACATCATGGAGCTGGAGGCCTCGCTCGGGACCGACTTTCAACCTCACCGCGGGGACGTGGACTTACCATCGGAGCCGATTCCTTGCCCGGGATCGACGCTCCAACCGCAGCCTGCGGACTTTAACATCACGGAGCTCGCAGTCTCGGGTTGAGACCGACGTCGGGAAGCTCCAAAACCGCACGACGCTCGACAAGCCCCGACCCGGGGTAGATCGCCTGGCGCGGGGGAGCTGAGATTCCCCCCGATGCAGGAGCTTGATCGCCCTGACGAGGAGGCCCGCTGCCGGCTACGGGAGTAATATCGTCCCGTCAACGGAAGGTCAGAGGCCCCCGACCGCTGGAGGACAAAGAAGGAGGAGATTGAACTTTATTTCACCTTCCATCACAGTGAGGAATGTGGAGGAGTCACTGTGGTGGATGTTTATGATAAAATGTATTTTGTGTGTTTTGTTGCTTTTTATTGGTGTGACTGTACGGAAAATCAAATTCCTCGTATGTTGCAAAACATACTTGGATAATAAAGTATGATTATGATTATGAAAAACAGGCCCATTGGCCCACCGAGTCCGCGCCGACCAGCGATCACCCCGTACACTAATAGCCCTGTCCCACGGTATACGAGTTCATTCCAAGAGCTCTCCCGAGTTTTTTAAAAAATCACTCGTGGTAAGCACGGAGAATGAACGTAGCGGGTACGTCGGAGCTCGGGGACGTCTCTTAGCGGCTCGTAACGCTAACGGCCGGTACTCGGGAAGACTCGCTAACGGCAGGCACTCGGGAAGACTCGCAAACGGCAGGTAAGCACGGGAAGACTCGTGAAAATTTTTCAACATGTTGAAAAATGTCCACGAGAGCCCCGAGTACCGACGAGCGGCCATTACCGTAAATCTCCGAGTTAGAATCAGGGCAAACTCGGGAGAAACATAGAAACATAGAAATTAGGTGCAGGAGTAGGCCATTTGGTCCTTCGAGCCTGCACCGCCATTCAATATGATCATGGCTGATCATCCAACTCAGTATCCCGTACCTGCCTTCTTTTGGAACTTTTGGAATGAACTCGTACCGTGGAACAGGGGTTTAAGGCTATCCCACACACGAGGGACAATTTACAATTTACAGAAGCCAATTTACCTCCAAACCTGCACGATTGTGGAGTGCGGGAGGAAACCGAAGATCTCGGCGAATAAACTCACGCTGGTCACGGGGAGAACGTGCAAACTCCGTACGGACGGCACCTCGTAGTCGGGATCGAACCCGGGATCTCTGGCGCTGCAAGCGCTGTAAGGCAGCGACTCTCCCGCTGCGCCACCGCGCTGCACACTCCATAAGATGGAGTAATCGAGGCACAGGAATTACTTTATGGAGATTTAATCTAATCTTTTATTAGTCTGAGCAGATTGGATAGCGTGCAAAAACAAAGCTTGCTGGAGAAATAATTCTGCTTACTTTGGCTGACTTTTCCCACAGTTTTATTCCTTAGTTGCATTAGCTGCTGTGCTTAGAGGCTCAGTGTAAACAGAAGCCGCTTGTCACTTGCAAAGTAAATGCACTCTGTTTGCTGTTCAGTCAGTTTAGTTTACTTTAGAGATACAGCGCGGAAACAGGCCCTTCGGCCCACCTGGTCCTGGCCGACCAGCGATCCCCGCACACTAATGGCCCTGTCCCACTGTACGAGTTCATTCCAAGAGTTTGCCCTGATTCGAACTCGGAGATTTACGGTAATGGCCGCTCGTCGGTACTCGGGGCTCTCGTGGACATTTTTCAACATGTTGAAAAATCTTCACGAGTCTTCCCGTGCTTACCTGCCGTTAGCGAGTCTTCCCGAGTACCTGCCGTTAGCGTTACGAGCCGCTAAGAGACGTCCCCGAGCTCCGACGTACCCGCTACGTTCATTCTCCGTGCTTACCACGAGTTTGATACTTTTTAAAACTCGGGAGAGCTCTTGGAATGAACTCGTACCGTGGGACAGGGCTTTGACACTACCCCACACACACACTCGGGACAATTTACATTCTACCTTTGATTTCAGCGTCCACCTTAGATTTTTCCAGCATCTGCAGTTCTTTCTTAAATGTTAGAATTAGCTCTTCGGGCTAACTGAATCAAGGGGCGAAAGCAGGGACGGGGTGCTGATTCTGGATGATCAGCCATGATCATATTGAATGGCGGTGCTGGCTCGATGGGGCCGAATGGCCTACTCCTGCACCTATTTTCTACGTTTCTATGAGACCTTTCATCTGCTCCGTATCTGAGTGCTTCAAATTCGGAGACAAAATCTGCTCCAATGAGTTCCACATCTTGTTCATTGTTTCAGTCTGGTGATGGAGCCCGTGAGAAAGGGGAGCAAGAGATCGCAGGCAGGTCACGTTAGGTAGACATATAACACCATGCAGCATTCTTCAAATGTCTGAGTAGTCAGTGGAATGTGCCATTTAACCCTTGAGATACCTCTTCACCCTCTCAATAGACAATAGACAATAGGTGCAGGATTAGGCCATTTTGCCCTTCGAGCCAGCACCGCCATTCAATGTGATCATGGCTGATCATCCCCAATCAGTACCCCGTTCCTGCCTTCTCCCCATATCCACTGACTCCGCTATCTTTAACAGCCCTATCGAGCTCTTTCTTGAAAGTATCCAGAGAACCGGCCTCCACCGCCCTCACAGACTCACAACACTGAGAAAAAGTGCTTCCTCATCTCCGTTCTAAATGGCTTACCCCTAAAGGGCCTGTCCCACGGGCATGCGACTCCATGCGGCAAGCGCGACCTAACCGCAAGCGGGGGCCGCGCGGAGGTCGAGTGATCCCCGCACAGGGCCGGTCCCACCAGCATGCGGCAAGCGCGACCAAATCGGAAGCGGGGGCCGCGCGAAGGTCGAGTGACGTCAAGACGGTGCGTACGGCGGCGAGGCGGTGCGCACGGCCTCGTTGCCGCACGAAATTTTTGAACAGTGTCAGATTTTCGGAGCCCCGCGCGATGTCGGGACCAGCTCCGCACAACTCCATGCGGCTCCGGCGATCGAAGTGGGACCGGCCGCGCGGCCCCCGCACGGCCCCCGCTTGCGGTTAGGTCACGCTTGCCGCATGGAGTCGCATGCCCGTGGGACAGGCCCTTTATTCTTAAACCATTATCCATTATTCTTAATGGATGGAGCGTCTATATTTGCTCCATCCATTACTGCGTCTGTCGCGTTGTAATATCTTGTCTTGCTTGAAGCTGGTTAACCAAGTCCTCTGGCTAATGGTCACAGTCTGTGGAATAACCTTTCACACGCCTACATTAAGGCCTGTCCCACTGCCGCGACCTAATTGGTGAGTTTAGAAGAGGTTAGGTGTGTTTGAAAAAGTGTCATGTTGAAGTTAGCTACGTCTAACCTCAAGACAATTGGAGAGTGAAGACGACCTCCTTCGACCTCCTTCGACCTGCCTTCGACTATGATGAAGACTATCTACGACTACCTTCGATTACCTTCGACTACCCTCGATTACCTATGACTAACATGCCGACCTACTACGACCCACTACGACTAACCCTACCAGTAAAAATAAATATCGATTTTTTTTTTTCCATGGCGACTTTTTTAAACTCGCGGGCATTTTTCAGCATGTCGAAAAATACGCCGCGACCTAGCTGAGGCCTCGAGTACGCGGGGACTACTCTCGAGCAGGAAGGAGAGTTACAAAGACCTCCTAGGACCTTGTGTCGAGTATGAGTCGAGGGCAAACTCGCCAGAACTCGCGGATTAGGTTGCCGCAGTGGGACAGCCCCTTTATTCATGCACAACGCCATGTTAATAATCCTGTTTCGTGTCTCTGCTTAATCTTCTTTTCTCCTCCACGTAACATATCTGTTGGTCTCTGCCCCTGGTAACTAAAGGGCCTGTCCCAGTTGGCGATTTTTTCGGCGACTGCCGGCGTCATATCAGTGTCGCCAAAAGATTTTGAACATTTCAAAATCCAGCGGCGACAAAAAAAATATCATGACACTTGAGGAAACACCGCGCGTCAATACGTCACCACGCCGCGTCACGCCGCATCACGCCACAAATTTTTCGGTGACCTGATACGTCTGTCAATGATGCCGGCAGTCGCCGAAAAAATCGCCAAGTGGGACAGGCCCTTAATGTCCCTGAATCCTGTGGGTAGGTCCGTAAAGGGCCTGTCCCACTTGGGCGTCATTTGCGCGTCACGCAGATGATGCGCGAAGATTTTGTACATCACAAAATCCTGCCGTCACCGCGCACGACCGCGCGTCACTGCCTACGTCACCGCGCACCATGCGCGCGTAATGCGTACCACGGTTCTTTGGATGCTTTCAAGAGCGAGCTAGACAGGGCTGTTAAAGTTAGCGGAGTCAGGGGATATGGGGAGAAGGCAGGAATGGGGTACTGATTGGGGATGATCAGCCATGATCACATTAAGGTGGACAAAAATGCTGGAGAAACTCAGCGGGTGAGGCAGCATCTATGGAGCGAAGGAATAGGTGACGTTTCGGGTTGAGACCCTTCTTCAGCCATGATCACATTGAATGGCGGTGCTGGCTCGAAGGGCCAAATGGCCTACTCCTGCACCTATTGCCTATTGTCTATTGTCTATTGTCTATAAGTAAAGTCTAAAGTCCACATCCCTTCCTCTACCCTCACTATTAATGCCTTTTTTCTCCATATCTAATCATCTGTTTCCCTGCTGTAAACTTTAAAGTCTAACGTTAACTCTGGAGAACATGGGCAGGTTCTCACACCTTGCATCGTCAGTCCCATAATTTCCAATTAAACTAGCTCATGGTCCTTTAATCGCGAATTGCCGTTCGTCTTTCTCTTCTAACAAAGATCGATTTTCAATTTGCTGGGCATGTAATGTGAAAATGGATTGAAAGCTACCGATCAGTCTCCAGAATATTGCCGCCTGCTCGGGGAACGCTGGAGAGAGGCGAGTGGATTATAAGACTGTCCAGGGAAGATCTTGCCAGTCAGACTGCAATGCTGGATTACACCCAAGATAGACCCCAAGTGCTGGGGTAACTCAGCGGGACAGGCGGCATCTCTCGGAGAGAAGGAATGGGTGACGTTTCGGGTCGAGGCCCTTCTTCGGATGTGATGCTGAGGCTCCTGTGAGGCGCTGGGCCAGGCCGCATTTGGAGTATTGTGAGCAATGCTGGGCCCCATATCTGAGGAAGGATGTGTTGGCTCTGGAGAGGGTCCAGAGGAGGTTTACGAGAATGATCCCGGGAATGAGTGGGTTAACGTACGATGAGCGTTTGACAGCACTGGGCCTGTACTCACTGGGGGGGAAACGCACGCCTCCAGATTCAGGGACAGTTTCTTCCCAGCTGTTATCAGGCAACTGAACCGTCCTATCAACAACTAGAGAGCGGTCCTGAGCTACTATCTACCTCATTGGTGACCCTCGGACTATCTTTGATCGGACTTTACTGCCTTTACCCTTGCACGGAACGTTATCCATGTTATTCCCTTTACCGTGTAACTGTACACTGTGGACGGCTCGATTGTAATCACGTAATGTCTTTCCGCTGGCACTGCACCTCAGTACACGTGACAATAAACTAAACTAAACTCAGACCCAAACTCACAATCAGCCTGAAGAAGGGGTCGCTACTTGAAATTTCTGCTCCCCTTGTTCTCCAGAGATGCCGCCCGACCCGCTGAGTTACTCCAGCACTTGGTGTCCTATGATAGTTTGGTTGGATTCCTCCATCTTGGCTAGTGTCACATTGACTTATAATGAATAGGAGGTGATCTCATGTTTGGCCACTGGGTGGCGCTTCGATGGCAGCCTCGCCTACAGTCTGTCTGTTCTTTTAATCTATTTTTGTTATTTTTAGTGTGTTTATAAAGTTTGTGTTAATGTTCTCTGGTTTATTTTATGTGGGGGGCGGGGGTGGGGGGGGACTTTTTTCCAATCTCTTACCTTTTCCGGGATGGTATCTCCGGTCGCTCTGCGGCCTAACATCATGGAGCTGGCGGCCTTGCTCCAGACTGACTTCGAGTCCCATCGCGGGGACGTGGACATACCATCGGAGCCTGCGACCCCTTGCCTGGGATCGACGCTCCAACCGCGGCCTGCGGACTTT
Organism: Malacoraja senta; assembly: GCA_038087875.1. NCBI lineage: Eukaryota > Metazoa > Chordata > Chondrichthyes > Rajiformes > Rajidae > Malacoraja > Malacoraja senta. The sequence goes on along the minus strand of CM075980.1, from coordinate 2,962,874 downwards.
AACATCAAGGAGCTCGCAGTCTCGGGAGAGTCGGGAAGCTCCAAAACTGCACGACGTTCGTCCAGCCCCGACTCGGGGTAGATTGCCCGGCACGGGGGGAGCTGTGATTTCCCCCCCCCCCCCCGATGCAGGAGCTTGATCGCCCCGACGAGGAGGCCCGCCGCCAGCTACGGGAGTAAGATCGTCCCGTCAACGGATGGATCGAGGCCCCCGACCGCTGGAGGACAAAGACGGGAGGAGATTGAATTTTATTTTCACCTTCCATCACAGTGAGGAATGTGGAGGAGTCACTGTGGTGGATGTTTATGTTAAAATGTATTTTGTGTGTTCTGTTGCTTTTTATTGGTATGACTGTATGGCAAATCAAATTCCTCGTATGTTGCAAAACATACTTGGTTAATGGGTATGAGGTATGAGATTTCCTGGGTATGAGATTTCCTGTTTCATGTATCTCGTTGTGTTTTTATGACTGTTGGCGGACCAATTTCCCTCCTGGGATAAATTAAGTTCTATCGTATCGTCTCGTATCTCTCCCTCTTATCTCATCCATGCGAGCAAGGAGTGCGGAACTTGTCAAAGGAACTTCACAAATCCGCAATTCTTCCTACTTTCCACAACAAACATTCTTGAAATTGGGCAGCTTACAACCCAGCAGTATGAATGTGTAGGAAGGAACTGCAGATACTGGTTTACATGGAAGATGGACTCAAAACGCTGGAGTAACTCGGCGGGACAGGCAGCATCTCTGGAGAGAAGGAATTGGTGACGTTTCGGGACGAGACTAAGAGAAGAAGGGCCTCGACCCGATACGTCACCCATTCCTTCTCTCCAGAGATGCTGCCTGTCCCGCTGAGTTACTCCAGCATTTTGTGCTTATCTTCGGTGTAAACCAGCATCTGCAGTTCCTTCCTGCACATTCTTGATATCACGTTCTCTGTACTATATATACCTCCGTTATCTCAAACAGGAAAGTAGTTAAATCAAGGAGGACTGTTAATGCTCTTAATTTTTGCCATAACTCACTTATCATTAGTTTAATTATCTCAAATTGTGGCAAATTCCATCTTTATTGCTGTGTATAAGTGCTGTAACATATTGGCTGGATGGTGTCTCAGGGCAAGGTAACAAACTAGTGCTGTAACATATTGGCTGGATGGTGTCTCAGGGCAAGGTAACAAACTAGCTTCATCTCCACAAAGTTCGGGAAGGAACTGCAGGTGCTGGTTTACACCGAAGATAGGCACAAAGTGCTGGAGTAACTCAGCGGGACAGGCAGCATCTCTGGAGAGAAGGGATAGGTGACGTTTCGTGTCAGGACCCTTCTTCAGAAGTCCCTTCAGCACTCTGGGGAAGGGTCCCGAGTCGAAACTTCACCCACCCTTTCTCTCCAGAGACGCTGCCCAACCCGCTGAGTTCATTGGCTATATTTAAGAGGGAGTTAGATGTGGCCCTTGTGGCTAAAGGGATCAGGGGGTATGGAGAGAAGGCAGGTACAGGATACTGAGTTGGATGATCAGCCATGATCATATTGAATGGCGGTGCAGGCTCGAAGGGCCGAATGGCCTACTCCTGCACCTATTTTCTATGTTTCTATGTTTCTGTGTAAGTGTTGGGTGGCTCGGTGACGCAGCGGTAGAGTTGCTGCCTCACGGCGCCAGAGGCCCGGGTTCGATTCTGACCACGGGCGCTGCCTGCACGGAGTTTGCACGTTCCCCCGTAACCTGCGTGGGTTTTCTCCGAGATCTTCGGTTTCCTCCCACACTCCGAAGACGTACAGGTCTGTAGGTTAATCGGCCTGGTATCAATGTAAATATTGTCTGTGTGTAGGATAGTGTTAGTGTTGGTGTGCGGGGATCGCTGGTCGGTGCGGACACGGTGGGCCGAAGGGCCTGTTTCCTCGCTGTATCAGTAAACTAAACTAAACTCAACTAAAATATTCCACCTCTATGGCACCCTGCACCACCATTTTGGAACATCTTAGAGTCCTTTTACTCCACAATAAAACCCCATTTAGAGTCACAGAGTGATACAGCGTGGAAACAGGCCCCTCGGCCCAACTTTCCCACACCGACCAACATGTCCCAGCTACACCAGTCCCACCTGCCGGCGTTTGGTCCATATCCCTCCAAACCCGTCCTATCCATGTACCTGTCTAACTGTGTCTTATACGTTGGGATGGTCCCAGCCTCAACTACCTCCTCCGGCAGCTCGTTCCATACACCCACCACCACCCTCTGTGTGAAAAAGTTACCCCTCCGAATCCCAATGAAATCTTTTCCCCTTCACCTTGATCCTGTGTCCTCTGGTCCTCGATTCCCCGAC
>CM075980.1:2934259-2956759 GCA_038087875.1 Malacoraja senta | reverse complement strand
ACCTTAAACATATCCATTGACTTGGCCTCCACAGCCGTCTGTGGCAATGAATCCCACAGATTTGCCACCCTTTCTTTGCATGCTATCCAATGGTATCAGATCAAGGACCAGTCTCACCCCCGGTCACTCCCTCTTCTCCCCTCTCCCGTCAGGCAAAGGGTACAGAAGTGTGAAAACGCACACACCTCCAGATTCTGGGACAGTTTCTTCCCAGCTGTTATCAGGCAACTGAACCGTCCTGTGAGCAGGTTTTACAGAAACATATAACATTCTTGAGGGATTGGACGGGCTAGATGTAGGAAAAATGTTCCGACATGTTGGGGGAAGTCCAGAACCAGGGGGTCACAGTTGTACTGATGAAGGGGGAGGCCATTTAGGACTGGAGATGATGGATAAATGGTTAGCAGCCCAGAGAGTGTGGAATCTGTGGGAATTCATCTGCCACAGAAGGCTGTGGAGGCCAAGTCACTGGATGTTTTCAAGAGAGAGTTGGATATAGCTCTTAGGGCTAAAGGAATCAAGGGATATGGGGAGAAGGCAGGAACGGGGTACTGATTGTGGATGATCAGCCATGATCATATTGAATGGCGGTGCTGGCTCGAAGGGCCGAATGGCCTTACTCCTGCACCTATTGTCTATGTTTCAATGTTGTGTAGTTCACTTTAGTTTAGCATGAGCTACAGCGCGGAAACAGGCCCTTTGGCCCCCGAGTCCGCGCCGACCAGCGATCACCCTATACACAGGCAACTGAACCGTCCTGTCACCAACTAGAGAGCGGTCCTGACCTCCCATTTTCCACGCTGGAAACCCTTGGACACTCTTTAATCAGACTTTACCCGGGCAAGCGATAGATTATTGATAGCTCCCTATTGTCTAACCTGAACACAGGGGACCATTTACTATTTTACCGAAGCCAATTAACCCACAAACCTGCACGTCTTTGGAATGCGGCAGGAAACCGGAGCGCCCGGAGGAAAACCCACGCAGGTCACGGGGAGAACGTGCAAACTCCGTGCAGGCAGCACCAGTAGTCAGGATCGAACTCTGCCCGCTGTGCCACCGTGACCGCCCCCCCTGCTCCGAGCCAAGAAAGAGAAACACAGGCTTTGTGACTGAAAGCTGTCGTCTGACCGATTAAAGCAGTTCATTTGTTATTCAGGAGCGCGCGCCACTCAGTAGAATTATTTGAAGGGACTTTTTTTTATTGCATTCGAATTTCAAGCTGCATTAGGCATGATGAATAAAAGGCATACTTGAGAGAAGGTCTATAACTAATCCTCTGAAAGGAATATACAAGGAAGAGACAAAGTTGCAGGGGAGCAGAGTGCAAATGAGGGCAATGGGAATAAAACTATTCCCAATGTCGCAGCAGGTCTCCGAAAATTACCAACGTTGAAAATCCAGCGGGGACCAGAACAAGGTACGACTCTTTGGGCGACTACTCATGACCTTACAGGCCTCACCCCGCGACATGTCGCCTGTACGGCCGTGAGTCGTCTCCTCAGTCGCCCAAAGAGTCGTAGCGTCTTTCTGGTCGCCGATGGATTTTCAACGTTGAAAATGTGGGACAGGTCCATTAAGGATTCAAAGGTCTGAGCTACAGGGAGAGGTTGGGTAGACTAGGACTTTATTCCTTGGAGCTCAGGAGGCTGAGGGGTGATCTTACAGAGGTGTAAACTGAATGGTGTCAGATTAGGAAAAGGGGAGGTGCAACGAGACCTGGGTGTCCTTGTACATCAGTCACTGATAGTAAAGGCTCTGTCTTACGGTGTTGCGGTCATCGGCGGTGAAGCGCGGCTTCGCCTGTAGAGTGGACCGCACGGCAACGGCGAGAGCGCCGAGCCTATGCCACGGGAGCGCCGCACGGATGCTGCGCCGGGGCCGAGTGATTTAATATACGGCTGGTCCCACGTGCTTGCGCTAAGTTTTAAAAAAGGGCGGGTCGACTGCGATGACGTCGGCACGCCGCGCGTGACTCGCCAGCGGCGGCTGTGGCGGCGGCCGTCCTGATCGCGGCGCTGTAGCGGTGGCTGTGTCGGCGGCCATGCCGCACACGTGCCTCACCGGCGGAGGCTGTGACGGTGCAAGTTCGACGCACGGTGCTCGAGCCACACTGGCGGCGGCTGTGGCGGCGGCCGTGCTGCACTCGTGCCTCACTGGCGGAGGCTGTGCGGTAGGGACATATTTTTGAACAGTGTTGGTTTTATTTTAGCACCGTGCGGTGTTGGGAACAACGCCGCACGGCCCCGGAATTGTGCGTTTGACCGAGTGCGCGGTCTATGGCGGCCCAGGAGCGGTAGATTCTTCCCGTTTCGCCGCCAATGACCGCAGGCTCGTGAGACAGGCCTTTAAGCATGCAGGTACAGCAGGCAGTGTGGAAAGCTAATGGAATGTTGGCCTTCATAGCGAGAGGATTTGAGTTTAGGAGCAAGGAGGTCCTACTGCAGTTGTACAGGGCCCAGGTGAGACCACACCTGGAGTATTGTGTGCAGTTTTGGTCTCCTAATTTGAGGAAGGACATTCTTGCTATTGAGGGAGTGCAGCGTAGGTTCACCAGGTTAATTCCCAGGATGGCGGGACTGTCATATGTTGATAGAATAGAGCGGCTGGGCCTGTATTCACTGGAATTTAGAAGGATGAGAGGGAATCTTACAGAAACATATAACATTCTTGAGGGATTGGACAGGCTAGATGCAGGAAAAATGTTCCCCATGTTGGGGGGAGTCCAGAACCAGGGGTCACAGTTTAAGAATAAGGGGTAGGCCATTTAGGACTGAGATGAGGAAAAATGTTTTCACCCAGAGAGTTGTGAATCTGTGGAATTCTCTGCCGCAGAAGGCTGTGGAGGCCAATTCACTGGATGTTTTCAAGAGAGAGTTGGATATAGCTCTTAGGGCCAATGGAATCTAGGGATATGGGGAGAAAGAAGGAACGGGGTACTGATTGTGGATGATCAGCCATGATCACATTGAATGGCGGTGCTGGCTTGAAGGGCCGAATGGCCTACTCCTGCACCTATTGTCTATGTTTCAATGTTGTGTAGTTCACTTTAGTTTAGCATGAGCTACAGCGCGGAAACAGGCCCTTTGGCCCCCGAGTCCGCGCAGACCAGCGATCACCCTATACACTAGCATTATCCTACACGTCTTTGGAATGTGGGAGGAAACCGGAGATCTCGGAGGAAACCCACGCGGTCACGGGGAGAACGTGCAAACTCCGTACAGACAGCACCCGTAGTCAAGACTGAACAGGGGTCTCTGGGCAATTTGGGCTTTAAGGTCTTGTTTCCTTGCTGTGTGACCCTTTGACCCTTTGGGGCGGCACGGTGGCGCAGCGGAAGAGTTGCCGCCCCACAGCGCCAGAGACCCGGGTTCGATCCTGACCACGGGTGCTATCTGTGCGGAGTTTGCATGTTCTCCCCGTGGCCCACGTGGGTTTTCCCCGGGTGCTCCGGTTTCCTCCCGCACTCCAAAGACGTGCAGGTTTGCAGGTTAATTGGCTCCGACAAAGATTGTAAATTGTCCCTGGTGTGTGCTTGTGTGCTGGGATCGCTGGCAGGAGCGGACTCGGTGGGATGAAGGACCTGAATCCACGCTGTATCTCTACACAAAACTAAACTAGATGGGGTAGATGCACAGAGTCTCTTGCCCAGAGTAGGGGAATAGTAAGATTAAATGAGAACTTACCAGTTTGAAGTTTGATCTTTATTTTATGAGGAGTAACGTTGAGGGATTACGTGAAGAAGACCCCGTCCAGCCGCACACGCGTCAATCTTTCAAAGCAGCGGAGTGACAATCACAGATGATAATTACTGAAGTATGATAGTAAGATGCATAAAGACTTAGAACTGGTGCTGCGGACGCCTGCGGGAAATCGGCCGTTCCAGCCGTAGTTACGGCCTCCGGTGAGGGATACGGCCGTTCCAGGTGGCCCAGCTGCTGGAGGACTCTCCCGACGCCGGGGCTACATCACCCGGCGAGAACGGCCAGGATCATCGGGCCTTCGTAGAGGCAATAGCGGGGGCTTCATTTGGCCTGACTTTTTTTGGGTGAACTGGGGCTGGGGACTGGACATTGTGCCTTCCCCCACAATGGAAATCATTGTGGGGGGATGATTTTTGTATGTACTTGTTTGTAATTGTATTTGTTAGTCTGTGTTCAAGATGGCGGTCGGAGGGGAGAGTGGACGCTGGCGTTAAATTGCCGCTGCTCTCTCCTCAAATTGTGCTTCTGATTTTCTTTTTTTGTGTGTTTTTGGAAGGAATTCTGTCCCTGATTTATGTATTGGTCTTTATAACCTATTTTTTTTTAATTCTGATTATATGTTTTCTATAAATCTCTGTATGGTGTCCTTGAGACCTCGGTATAAGGCGCCCGTAAATAAAATCCATTATTATTATTATACCAGCTTGATCCTTTTATGAGGGTGGGAGCGGAGGGCACGTAATCCCTCAACGTTACCCCTCATAAAATAAAGATCAAACTTCAAACTGGTAAGTTCTCGTTTAATCTTACTATTTTACTTCGGAGTCACGTGAGTGACTACGTGAAGATTTCAAAGCTCTGTGATTTCACACCGTGGATTCAAATCCAGGTGTTCACTGCATCGATTGACTCTATTGAGTAAGCACAGTCAACAATGCATAACCACAACATTTGAATGTAATCAGTTAATGGTTTTATTTATTTTAATAAAAGTAACAAAATTAGGCCCATTTATTATAATGGGGGATTTAATACTGTATCCAGCACGGCATCACCAAACCCTCTGAGATCTTTAATCTCCTTGTGGTAATACTTGTGAAACATCTGTTCACTTGCCCATCCTGCGGCCGCGAGAATAAGGTCTATTGTCTGAATCCCTGGCCGCTGATGTTGATGCCGCCCTGGTGGAATGAGATTTAAATTTATCAGTATCAATACCTGAATATCTCAACACCTGTTTCAACCATCGTGAAATTGTTTGTGTTGACACTTTCTTATGAGGCTTTTTATGACTAATAAAAAATGCCAATTCGGTGCCTCTTAAAACGTTTGTTTTTTCTATGTAACATTTCACATATGTTACTACACACAGTCGTGAATCTGTAGGATATGCTAAAAATTCCAACTTGCATCCTGTGAACCCAGGTCTACTTTGCTTCAGTAAATCATAGACATAGAATGTCACGGCATTTGGCCCTACTTTCATTCTATCAATTCTGAGTTTCTGTAATGTTTGAACTCTCTAAGCTGAAACTAATGCCATGAGCATAACCAATTTCATGGTGATTTTGGATAATGACAGAGTTTCAACTGGATTCCAATTCCTTAGCAACATCAGTACATCTTTTACATTCCAAATTTCTGTATACCTAGGTCTGGGAGGATTAGAGTTGAAAATTCCTTTCATAAACCTACAGACCCAAGGATGTGCTCCTATTGGAGTTTGTTCTGATTCACTGCTTAAATATGCAGAGAGTGCACTTCGTGCAGTATTAATTGCACTATAACTTAATTTTAATTCATAGTATAGAGTAGAAAGGAACTCTATTACATCTGAAATTTCTGCTGGGTTATATGCAATATGTTTCCCTGAACAAAACTCCTCCCATTTCTTTATATAGGAGATGTACTGCTTCTGGGTACTATTCCTCCAGGCTGTTGTTATAACATCCACCGTACGGTCTGATAATCCTTTTCCAAGATATGGCCTTCTTAGAATCTGCAAATCAACAAACCAATACGATTATGTAAAGGATGTGGTTCATCAGTCACAGGGTGTACAAGCAGTTTAATCTGCTTTGGAATAACCATAAGGGTTGTTTTTTGTTGTTGTTTTTTTTGGATTATTTTTAACACCAGTGGGTACCATAGCTGTTTAGACCAATCTGGTACTACCAAAATCCCTGAGGCTGAATCTTGTTTAATTTTCTGTATGCATCTGTGGATTAAACAAAATGGCGGAAACGCATACAGAAACATACCACCCCAATGTAGCGAGAAAGCATCCACCACTACTGCTCCAGGATCAGGTTCCCATGACACATACTTAGGCAACTGGTGGTTCAATCTTGATGCAAACAGATCAATTTCTGGCATTCCAAATTGTGTGATAATTTGTGTGAATATTTTCCGATTTAACATCCATTCTGTATTATCATTAAATTTACGTGATCTTTTGTCTGCAATTGTATTAATTTTTACTTGGTAAATATATTGCTGACAGCCACATTTTTTCTGGCAATACCCCAGGTCCAAATTTCATTTGTCAATTTATCACATGATTCTGATTTGATACCACCCATGTGATTTATGTATGCTACAGCTGTAGTATTGTCAACCTGTACCTGAACATGCACATTTCCCATATCAGTGCAATAAGCTCTAAGGCCGTAAAAAGCGTCTAATAGCTCTAGATAATTGATTCCCAGATTTTCCAGCAAAGGTACTTCCTTCACATTCCACCTACCTCCACAGCTGGAAATCATGTTAGTAGCGCCCCAATCAGTCTGTAGAGTGACGGAAGGTGTTTCTACCAGAACTTTTCTGGAAGCATTAGAAACATTGTTAATCCACCATTCTATTTCTGTAATGGATTGAATTGTTAATTTCATGGGCCTATCAAAATGCCCTCTATTCATTTTTAACGCTTGTACCTTAGCTCTCTGTAAACATTGATAATGCAATGGTCCAAACGTGACCACTGGAAACCCTGCAATTAATTTGCTTAGCAAGCTTGCCACTTCTGTAATTGAAGGTGTGTCCTCGTTAATGAGTTTTATGCAACCTTCAATTAACTGCAGCTTTTTATCTTTTGGCAAACTGATTACCATGTGTTCGGAGTTAATTGTGAACCCTAGGTAATCAATCTTTTTGCTTGGTAACAATTTAGATTTTTGTAGGTGAATAATGAAACCTAATTTCTCAAAATGTATTTGACTCTGGATACTGACAATTTTGCAGCAGCCAAAGTGTCCCCTACAATGAGGATATCATCTAAATAAGCCATTAATACATGGCCCTCAGCTCTTAACAGAGCTAAAATTGGTTTGAGCAATTTAGTGAATAATCTTGGTGCTGAAATCAGACCATTGGGCAATGCTTTAAATTGCCATAACTGACATCCATCTAAATTTCAAATATCTTTGATCATTACCATGCATTGCCACGGAATAATATGCATCTTGCAGATCTATGCTCGCCATGTAGCAATTTTCTGTGATTAGCTGAATTGCATTAGTAAATGTTTCCATTTTGAAATGTTTGTATTGTACATAAAGGTTAAGATTTGTCAGATCCAATATGATTCTACATCCACCATCCTTTTTTGTTCTTGGAAAAATATTTGATACAAACTGATGGTGTTGTTCTACTGACTTCTCTATTACCCCCTTTTTGGTTCAAGTTTCTAATTCTCCTTTGATCAACTTATTCTCTTCTTTTGAGAAAATTCGTGACCAGTTTGAATTTTCTTGCCTTGGGAGGATCCAAATGTGGATAGAAACTCCATTTTGAATCCTACAATGCTGTTTAGAATAAATGAATCATTTGTTATTAACTGTCATTCTTTTAGGAAGAATCGTAACCTTCCCCCTACTTGTGAATGTGAAACATTTATTGTATTCCTTACCAGACCAGGACCCCCCTACCTCGGGGTTTGCCACCGGCCATTGTCCGCTTCTGGTAGGCACATTGTAACCTCCACGTATCCCCGGTGCAGCACGCCAACATGTATACGAGAATGATCGACTTGTTCCTTCTCCAGCACCAGCATTCCGCCTGTAGGGATACTGCCTTCACACTGCTCTGCTCAGCATTGGTGGTCGCATCATCATACCACTCAGGTTTTTAAAAAATTATTATTATTATTATTTATTTTTTTTAAACTCTCCAAACAGCAGATTTAGGCATTTGTATGTTGGATGGTTTGCAGAGCCCTGCATACTTAGGATGGATATTTGGCCTTATTGCATTTTTACGAATACAATTTATTTCAAAGTGGGCACCACACATCAGTGCTAAAGCATCTTGTTGTGAATCTGATGCAAAATCATCATCCAATCCTCTGGCAAATGCCGTGCTGCCCGACCCCAGCAATTTCAATACATGTTGCAATTTCAATTCTTGTGAGCGTAAACCAATGCTCAAATAACCCCAAATTAAGTTATTCGCTGCTGGAACTGTCAGCGATTCACAATTCTCCGAGGCTCACACTGTTTCATTGTCTCACCCATAGTCTCATCCTGGAGCTGATGGGAGAGTAGATAATTTATAGTCATTGCTATTTCATCCCTCAAAGGTTCCCCCTTTTATTCTAGGAACAGCAAACTTTTGTGCCAGTCCGGGAACTTTCAGCTCTGATAATGGGCTCTCATCCTCATAGAATTCATCTTCTGAATCTAGATGTTCCTCTTCAGGTTGGGTAAATTCTGGCTCCCCTGTTTCAGGTAAGTCTATGCCAGATTCCCCCTGCGCGGGCTCTCTTGTAGCCCCACGGATAGGCAGCCCTGTTTCAGGTGCTGCTGGCGCTGGCTCAACTCGAGGCCAACGCTTCATATTTTTCCCTTTTAGGAATGTTCGGTGCTGGCACATAAGTACGTGTGTACTGTCTTTTTTGAGACATTTCTGGTACTGGCTCTTCAGTAGGCCAGCACATATACTGCCTTTTTTCAGGCATTTCTGGCACTGGCTCTCCTGTAGGCCAACCACTGTAATAACTTTGCACAGTCATTTCTGATGGCTCTCCTGTAGGCCACCCTTGTGCCTGTCCCAACCAAGGCACACCCTGTGCTGTATCCTCCATTGGCCGAATCATTTTCCCCATCAGGAGGTCTAAACTGGCGACCCTTGCAGCCATAACGTTTTCTGCTGCAGGAGGGTATACCTCCGGGTCTGACTCATCGGAGTCTACAGGTCGGGCCGACTTTTGTCCTGCCTTGCGCCCCGCCGCCGGCGGTTTAACGGCACATTCGACCGTAACGGGAGTTGATGGCTTCGATGCCACTGCCTCCTCTTCCTGACGCCCGCTACCCTTAGCATCGGGGGTTTTACCTGCGGTGCGTCCCTGGCCTCTCCTTCCCCTACGCCCTTCCTCCATTCTGAGTTTGTGTGGACCTCTGCCAACACGTCTGAGCGGGAAGAAAAGCGCCCTGTAAGTAAAAACGAAACCACTTACCTTGTCCGATTTTTGCTTTAAATTTGCTTTACTCACCGCCTGGAGGAGCTGCTGCTCCTCCACACACGGTCATGAACGCTATGCGTCTGATCGATAATGACGCGTGTGCGGCTGGACGGGGTCTTCTTCACGTAGTCACTCACGTGACTCCGAAGTAAAATGGAGGACCAGGGTCTCTTGGCCAGAGGGGGAAAAGATTTAATAGGAACCTGAGGGGAAACTTTTTCACACAAAGGGTAGTGGGTGCATGGAGCAAGCTTCTGGAGGAGGTAGTTGAGGCTGGGACTATCGCAACATTTAAGAAACATTTGGACAGGTACATGGATAGGACCGGTTTAGGTATATGGGCCAAACGCAGGCAGGTGGGACTTAGTGCAGGTGGGACATGTTGGGCTGTTTCCACAATGTATGACTCGATGAATGAAAATGGACACAAATTGCTGGAGTAAAGGGCCTGTCTCACTAGGCGATTTTTTAGGCGTAGCCGGCGACTGACATAGTCGTAGCGGGTCGCCAAAAAAACAGCGACTGGCCTAATGGGCCTGTCCCACTTAGGCTATTTTTTAGGCGACAGCTAGCGACTGGGACAATGGAATTCACCGGAGTCAGCACTGGCGACAACCTACGCCATCCTGGCAACAAACTACGACAAGCCCACGGTCGCCGAAAAATTTGGAACATTTCGAAATCCAGCGGCGACCAGAAAGACGCTTCGACTCTTTGGGCGACTGAGAAGACGACTCACGACCATACAGGCGACATCCCTGGCGTCCATGTGACGACGGCCTAGTCGCCTGTATTCGCCTAAAAAATCGCCTAAGTGGGACAGGCCAACTCAGCGGGACAGGCAGCATCTCTGTCGAGGCCCTTCTGCAGACTGATGGATGAAAAGATTGGGAAGGCCACCACAAATTCCACCTCCCCCACTGGGACGTGTTACTTGAGATATCAGAGCCATTTACTATAATCCAAATCACTGTCTCTCTTTGTACCAATGCCACGCACTTCATGGAACTAATTCAAGGACTTCACACAGTTGCTTAGTGCCAAGGACTTGGCAATTCACACATGGTTTGTATTTAATCAAGTAGTCAGACTGAAGAGAGAAGCCCTTTCTCCCTTCCCACGAGAATGCGTGAGAAGAATTACAATTGAAAAAATCGTACGGATTTGACGTCAATATAATTGCAATCTCCGTTTTTGAATTGCTGCCCTGCTGTTAACTCTTGCAGTTTAATACAGCGTTTGTAGGCGTGCAAGACATCAGCCTAGGGACATGAAACGCAACATGTCCCCCGTGCTTAGACACAGAATGCTGGTGTAACTCAGCGGGACAGGCAGCAACTCTGGAGAGAAGGAACGGGACCCTTCTTCAGACTATTTCAAATGGGTCGAAAAAGGTCGGGATGGAAGTGGAGGGCTGAAGGGCCTGTTTCTGCACTCGATAACTCTACGAGTTAGCAAGTCCTAGGAGCAGAATTAGGCCATTCGGCCCAACAAGTGACTTCGGGTTTCGGCCCGAAACGTTACCTATTTCCTTCGCTCCATAGATGCTGCTGCACCCGCTGAGTTTCTCCAGCATTTTTGTGTACCTTCGATTTTCCAACATCTGCAGTTCCTTCTTTAACACAAGTGACTTCTCCGCCAATTTGAGGCATTTGCATAAAATTACTGTGTTCCGGATGTTTTTAAAATGGAAACATGTCACTAAAGTCATGGGTAGACACAAAAAGCTGGAGTAACTCAACAGGTCAGACAGCAACTCTGGAGAAAAGGAATAGGTGACGTTTCAGGGCGAGACCCTTCACAGGTCACAAGTTCACAGGTCACTAGTTATAGGAGTAGAATTGGTCACCACTTACACTAACACTACCCTACAAACGCTAGGGTCAAGTCCCCAAAGACAATTATCCTACTAACCTATACATCTTTGGAATGTAGGAAGAAACCAGAGCATCCAGAAAAAACCCACGCAGGTCACGGGGAGAACGTACAAACTCCGTACAGACAGCACCCGTAGTCAGGATTGAACCCGGGTCTCTGGCGCCGTGAGGCGGCAACTCTACCGCTGCGCCACCGTGCCGCCGCTGAATCTATCCGGTAGGGTAGACAAAATTGCTGGAGAAACTCAGCGGGTGCGGCAGCGTCTATGGAGCGAAGGAAATAGGCAACGTTTCGGGACGAAACCCTTCTTCAGCATTTTTTGTCTACCTTCGATTTTCCAGCATCTGCAGTTCCTTCTTAAACAAACTATTCAGTAGGGTATCATCCATTTTCACAAGTTCACAAGTTATAGGAGTAGAAATAGGCCATTCGGCCCATCAAGTCTACTCCGCCATTCAATCACGGCTGAGCTCTGCCTCCTAATCCCATTTTCCTGCCTTCTCCCCATAACCCTTTGACACCCGTTCTGACCAAGAACTTGTCTATCTCTGCCTTGAAAACATCCACTGACTTGGCCTCCACAGCCCTCTGTGGCAACGAGTTCCACAGATTAACTACCCTCTGACTAAAGAAGTTCCTCCTCACCTCCTTTCCGAGTGCATTTTCAATTCCGAATTTCTGAATTCCTATTTCTGAATTCTTAATTAGTCATAGTCATAGTCATAGAGTGATACAGCGTGGAAACAGGCCCTTCGGCCCAACTTGCCCACATCAGCAAACAATGTCCCACCTACACTAGTCCCACCTGCCTGCGCTTGGTCCATATCCCTCCAAACCATGTGCCTGTCTAACTGTTTCTTAAACGTTGGGATAGTCCCAGCCTTAAAGCCTTAAAGGATATGGACTTAATGAGGGCAAATAAGATTAGGGAGTAGATAGGGTAAAGGTCTTTTATCTGGAATATAGTAATCGATAAACAGAGGACATATGTTTAAGTTGAGGGGGGGAAAGATTAAATAGGAATCTGAGGGGTCACTTTTTCACACAAAGGGTGGTGGGTGTATGGAACGAACTGCCGGAGGAGGTAGTTGAGGCTGGGACTATCACAACTCAGCTACCACCTCCGGCAGCTTGTTGTTCCATACACCCACCACCCTTTGTGTGTGAAAAAAGTTACCCCTCAGATTCCTATTCAATCTTTTCCCCCTCAACTCGAACCTGTGCCCTTTGGTCCTAGATTCCCCAAACTCTGGGGCAAGAGACTCTGTGCATCTGTCTACCCGATCTATTTCCCTCATGACCACTGCTATCTGCAGGATCAAGCCTTATTGGCAATGAGTGAGAGGCACCTTGTGTATGAATGAATGAATAAGTTTATTGGCCAAGTATTCACATACAAGGAATTTGCCTTGGTGCTCTGCCCGCAAGTGACAACATGACACACAGCGACGGTTAGGAATGACGCATAAAACATTAAACATTAATAATAAAACATTATCGGTTAAACATGTGAATTAAATTAAATACCAGAGCAAAAGAAGGCTACAGACTTTTGTTTATTGAGTACTCGTGGAAAAAAAGCAGTTTTTATGTCTGGCTGTGGCAGCTTTGACAGTCCGGAGTCGCCTTCCAGAGGGAAGTGATTCAAAGGCTGGGGACCTTAGCCTGCTCCATTGTGGTGTCTTATTGTGCTAACTGAAAGATAATACTTCAGATGCAGGTTGTTATTTGGCACGAGCACTGCAGTCGAGCTGAGGCGACGAGATTCTGTGCGAGTTTTTAATTTGCAGTTCGTTAGTGATAAGATCATAATATTAGCCATGCTCCTATCAGCCATGGTGACTCCTGTTTAATTAAAATTAATTTCTGAGAAGATTACGGAGAGTCGGCATGTCAAAGAGGATTCATTCTCCTGAGCTTCTACAGGTGCACAGTAGAGAGCATGCCGACTGTGCTGCATCGCGGCCTGGTTCGGCAACTTGAGCGTCCAGGAGCAGAGAAGAATGCAGCAAAAGTTGTGACCACTGCCCAGTCCATCACCGGCTCTGACCTCCCCCACCGTCGAAGGGATCTATCGAAGTCGCTGCCTCGAAAAGGCAGCCAGCATCATCAGAGACCCACACCATCCTGGCCACACACTCATCTCACCACTGCCATCGGGAATGAGGTACAGGAACCTAAAAACTGTAACGTCCAGGTTCAGGAACAGCTCCTTCCCCACAGCCATCAGGCTATTAAACATAACAACAAATAAGCTCTGAGCTACAACAGACTATTATTATTATTGGGCTATATTTGTTATTTATTGAGTATGTGTGCATGTGGCTAAAGGGATCAGGGGGTATGGAGAGAAGGCAGGTACAGGATACTGAGTTGGATGATCAGCCATGATCATATTGAATGGCGGTGCAGGCTCGAAGGGCCGAACGGCCTACTCCTGCACCTATTGTCTATGTTTCTATGTTTCTATGTATATAGACACGCGGAACTTTTCTTTTCTCCCGTTATTTACTATGTACTTTAAGATAGCGGAGTCAGGGGGATATGGGGAGAAGGCAGGAACGGGGTACTGATTGTGGATGATCAGCCATGATCACTTTGAATGGCGGTGCTGGCTCGAAGGGCCAAATGGCCTACTCCTGCACCTATTGGCATTTCTAATTTGCGTTGTACATGTTTACATGTTATAATGACAATAAAGTATTCATTCATTGTCTATTGTCTATTGTCTCTGTTTACATGTTCTGTTGTGCTGAAGCAAAGTAAGAATGTCATTGTCCTATCTGGGACACATGACAATAAAACTCTCTCTCTCTCTCTTGCAACCGCAAGAGATGCAACACTTGTCCCTTCACCTCCCCCCTCCACTCCATTCAAGGACCCAAGCAGTCGTTCCAGGTGCGACAGAGGTTCACCTGCATCTCCTCCAACCTCATCTATTGCATTCGCTGCTCTAGATGCCAGCTGATCTACATCGGTGAGACCAAGCGGAGGCTTGGCGATCGTTTCGCCGAACACCTCCGGTCGGTCCGCAATAACCAACCTGACCTCCCGGTGGCTCAGCACTTCAACTCCCCCTCCCATTCCGTATCTGACCTCTCTGTCCTGGGTCTCCTCCATGGCCACAGCGAGCAACACCGTAAATTGGAGGAAATGCACCTCATATTCCGCTTGGGCAGTCTACATCCTGGTGGCCTGAACATTGAATTCTCCCAATTCTGCTAGCCCTTGCTGTCCCCTCCCCTTCATCAGCCCTCTGGTTGTCTCCTCCCCTCCCCCAGCCCTCGGGCTCCTCCTCCGCCTTTGTCCTTTTTTCCTTTCTTCTCCCCACCCCCTATCAGTCTGAAGAAGGGTTTCGGCCCGAAACGTTACCTATTTCCTTCGCTCCATAGATGCTGCTGCACCCGCTGAGTTTCTCCAGCATTTTTGTGTACCTTCTCTCTCTCTCTCTCTCTCTCTCTCTCTCTGTTAATGAGCCGACACAGGGTACTCAATGAACAACCTTCTATTGTTCTCTCAAAAGATCTAAAGGCGAACAGTGTAGGAGGGAACTGCAGATGCTGGGTTAAACCGAAGATAGACACAAAATGCTGGAGTAACTCAGCAGTTTAACACACTGGCGTTGCCTCAAGTGCTGACGTTGCATTCAGGGTGCTGTCTTGTAAGCATCAAAACATCTGGGCGGCACGGTGGCGCAGCGGTAGAGTTGCTGCCCCTGAGACCCGCGTTCGATCCCGACTGCGGGCGCTGTCCGTACGGAGTTTGCACGTTCTCCCCGTGACCGCGTGGGTTTTCTCCAAGATCTTCGGTTTCCTCTCCAAAGACGTGCAGGTTTGTAGGTTAATTGGCTTTGGTACAAATATAAATTGCCTCTAGTGTGTGTGTGTGTGTGTGTGTGTGTCGGGTGGTGTCGGTGTGCGGGGAGCACTAGCCGGCGGGGAACTCGGTGGGCCCTGTTGCCACGCTGTATCTCTAGACTAAACTAAACTAAATGGGCGGTAGACAACAATGCTGGAGAAACTCAGCGGGTGAGGCAGCATCTATGGTGCGAAGGAATAGGTGACGTTTCTGTACGACTGTGACTATAATAGTGAAATTCTGAAGCGATTCGTACGCTCAAACACAACGTACTGTAATTCGTAGATAGACAAATACTTTTACCCAGAGTTGGGGAATTGAGGACCAGGTTCAAGGTGAAGGGGAAAAGATTTAATAGGAATCCGAGGGTTAACTTTGTCACACAGAGGGTGGTGGGTGTGTGGAACGAACTGCCTGAGGAGTTCAGGCTGGGACTATCCCATCGTTTAAGAAACAGTTGGATGGGTACATGGCTAGGACAGGTTATGGACCAAATGTAGGCAGGTGGTCTAGTGTAGCTGGGACATTGTTGGCTGGTGTAGGCGAGTGTTTCCACACTGTATATATCTATGACTCTATGACACAAAAAGCTGGGGTAACTCAGTGGGACAGGCAGCATCTCTGGAGAGAAGGAATGGGATGACGTTTCGGGTCGAGATCCTTCTTCAGACTGATGACATAAATGCTGGAGAAACTCAGCGGGTGAGGCAGCATCTATGGAGGGAAGGAATAGGCGACGTTTCGGGTCGAGACCCTTCTTCAGACTGATGACATAAATGCTGGAGAAACTCAGCGGGTGAGGCAGCTATTCCTTCGGGGTCTCAGCCCCAAACGTCGCCTATTTCCTTCGCTCCATAGATGCTGCCTCACCCGCTGAGTTTCTCCAGCATTTTTGTCTACCTTCGATTTTTCCAGCATCTGCAGTTCTTTCAACAAGACTGAAAACTTTTATGTTTACTTTAGCTTTCAGCTAAATCTTAACTACATTGCACTTTTAACTTTTGCACTTTTCTATAATGCATTTTTAACTTTTTCTTTTAATTCTTCTATTTTATTTCATTTTATTATTTTATTTTATTGTATGATGTTTTTATGTGAAGCACTTTGAGTCTGCCTCATGTATGAAATGTGCTATATAAATAAAGTTGCAGTTGCAGTTGCAGTTCTTTCTTAAACTAAATGGGCAACTGATGGTAGCTGCCGTTCGCCGTAGGCAAACCAATTGCCCAGTTTCGTATGCAGTACAACAGCGGTGTCTATAGCTCAGAGATCCAGCACGGAAACAGGCCCTTCGGCCCACCGAGTCCGCACCCACCGGCGGATTGTAAATTGTCCGCCAGTGTGTGTCGGACGGTGCCAGTGAACGGGTTCGATCGCTGGCCGGCGCGGACTCGGTGGGCCTGTTTCCGCGCCGCGTCTCTCCAGTCAAGATGGAGGACATCTGCTGTTTAACTGGACGGCGTCTGGAGCGCCCTCTCATGTCCTGAACCAACCAACAGGGAGTAATGTAGGGCCGAAGATGTCCTGGTTGGGCCTGGCCAAGCTGGGCCATCCGCCAGTCACGGCGCCAGGCGGAAGAGGGCTCTGCCCGAGCCGGCTGCCTGCCCCTTTTCCGGGGTTACGTCCGCGCCCGGGTGGTGTTAGAGAGGGGACTACGCGCTGTCCACGGGCGCCCTGGGGGATTTCCAGGACCGCTGGGGGGTGGAATGCATCCTGGACAAGGACTGTAACATGGCTGTATAGTAGTTTATTTAGTATATTTGTTCGTCTTGTACGAGGGTGGTGGCTTCTCTTTTGATTTATTGTGTTGTAAATATTATTTATAATAATTTAATAAACATTTTTGAGTAAAATTGTTTTAAAAAACAGGAAGTAAGGAGGTGGGAAACAGGGTCCAAGGAGATTAAAGGCAGGCGAAAGCAGATATCACCCATGAAAACAGCCTGGGTTTGTGGATGTTGACTTCATTAACCCTCAATACTGCATGCTTCCTTTCATCCTGGCCTCTCACAGCACGATGAATCTTCGGTCCTGCATTGCCACTGAATCATTTATTATTTCTAAGCCTTAATAATTCTCTTTTACTGAGTAAACTAAATGGAGCAGCCTTGCGGGACGAGTTAAGGCAAATGTATTGGTGATCATCCATTCCTTCTGTATGCGTTATTTTCAATGGATATCTCTATTGATTGGACCCAAAGGCTGTATATGGTTGAATTCAAAGCATCAAAACTACCAGATTTCACCCCGATTTCAGTAATTAATCAGCACAGCTACTTGAGTTGAAGTATCCATAGCAACAAGCAACACCACGCGTTGATCCTCGTGTCAGAAGGAACTGCAGATGCTGGAAAAATCGAAGGTAGACAAAAGTGCTGGAGGAACTCAGCGGGTGAGGCAGCATCTGGGGAGCGAAGGAAATAGGTGACGTTTCGGGTCGAGACCCTCCTTCAGACTGATTATAACCATAGAGGGAGTACAGAGAAGGTTCACCAGACTGATTCCTGGGATGTCAGGACTTTCATATGAAGAAAGACTGGATAGACTTGGCTTATACTCGCTAAAATTTAGGAGATTGAGAGGGGATCTTATAGAAACGTACAAAATTCTTATGGGGTTGGACAGGCTAGATGCAGGAAGATTGTTCCCGATGTTGGGGAAGTCCAGGACAAGGGGTCACAGCTTAAGGATAAGGGGGAAATCCTTTAAGACCGCGATGAGAAAAAACGTTTTCACACAGAGAGTGGTGAATCTCTGGAACTCTCTGCCACAGAGGGTAGTTGAGGCCAGTTCATTGGCTATATTTAAGAGGGAGTTAGATGTGGCACCTTGTGGCTAAAGGGATCAGGGGGTATGGAGAGAAAGCAAGTACGGGATACTGAGTTGGATGATCAGCCATGATCATATTGAATGGCGGTGCAGGCTCGAAGGGCCGAATGGCCTACTCCTGCACCTATTTTCTATGTATCTATGAGAGTCAGGCGAGAGGCAAACACAGAGATATGGGAGGGCGGGGTGTGAAAAGGAGAGATCAAAGGGGACAAAGGTCAAGGGAAGATGTGGAATGGTTCATTGTCGGCTGAGGGGAAGGTGACAACGAGGCGTGCAATCAGGAAAAATTAATCAGGAGAAGAGAAAAACTAGTTGGAAAACGAGGATGGGGGGAGGGATGGAGATGGAGGGAAAGCAAGAGTTACTTGAAGTTAAGGGCCTGTCCCACTTGGCCGATTTTTTTCGGCGGCTGACGGCGTCATTGACTGACATATCAGGGTCAACGTATGACGTATTCGGCGACAAAAAAATGCTGGGACACTTGAGGAGACACCGCGCGTCAATACGTTGTCGCGCCGCCACTTTTTCAGTGACCTGATACATCAGTCAATGATGCCGGCAGTCGCCGAAAAAATCGCCAAGTGGTACAGGCCCTCTAGAGAAGTCAATATTCATTAAATGCTGGAGTAACTCAGCGGGACAGGCAGCATCTCTGGAGAGAAGGAATGAGTTGCGTTCCGGGTCGAGACCCTTCTTCAGACTTTCTCATACCTCTAGATTCACCCTCCCTGACCCTCAGTCTGAAGAAGGGTCTCGCTTATCAAGAGTAGACGGAGCAGCTTAATTTGGCTACGCAAGGAACTGCAGATGTTGGAACTGCTCCTTCCAAAACCGCAAGGAATTGCAGAGAGCTGTGGACGCAGCCCAGCCCAGGCCCATCACACAAACCGACCTCCCTTCCATTGACTCCATCTACACCTCACGCTGCCTCGGCAAGGCCAGCAGCATAATCAAGGACCAGTCTCACCCCCGGCCACTCCCTCTTCTCCCCTCTCCCATCGGGCAAGAGGTACAGAAGTGTGAAAACAAACGCACGCACACCTCCAGATTCAGGGACAGTTTCTTCCCGGCTGTTATCAGGCAACTGAACGATCCTATCACCAACTAGGGAGCAGTCCTGACCTCCCATCTACCTCATTGGAGACCTGATCTATCTTCAATCAGACTTTACTGGAATTTATCTTGCACTAAACGTTATTCCCTTTCTCCTGTATCTGTACACTGTGGACGGCTCGATGATAATCATGTGTATAGTCTTTCCTCAGACTGGTTAGCAGGCGACAAAAAGCCTTTCACTGTAACTTGGTGCGTGTGACAATAAGCTAAGCTAAACTAAACTAAATTAAACTGAACTCATCCTCCGATGTTGTCTAGAAAACAATCCAATTTGTCTCAACTTGTTGCTATTAGCTTCTAATGCCGGCAGAAGGGTCTCGACCCGAACAAGCACCTGTTCCTTTTCTCCAGAGATGCTGCCTAAACCCGCTGAGTTAAGTTTAGTTTAGTTTCGAGATACAGCGCGGAAACAGGCCCTTCGGCCTACCGGGTCCGCGCCGACCAGCGATCCCCGCACACACTAACACCGTCCTACACCCACTAGGGACAATTTTTTTACATTTTACACCAAGCCAATTAACCTGCAGACCTGCACGTCTTTGGAGTGCGGGAGGAAACCGAAGATATCGGAGAAAACCCACGCAGGTCGCGGGGAGAAGGTACAAACTTCGTACGGACAGCGCCCGTAGTGGGGATCGAACCCGGGTCTCCGGCGCTGCATTCGCTGTGAGGCAGCAACTCTACCCGCTGCGCCACCGTGAGATCTTTACCCAGAGGCGGGGAATCAAGAACCAGAGGACATCGGTTTCAATTGAGAGGGGAGAGATTTAGTAAGGACCTGAGGGGCAACTTTTTCACCCTGAGGGTGGTGGGTGTATGGAACCAGAGTTGCCAGAGGAGGTACGTGGACACCGTTTAAAAGACATTTGGACAGGTACATGGATTTGGAAAGGTTGAGAGGGACGTGGACCAAACGCGGGCAGGTGGGACTAGATAGGTGGATGGGGGCATCTTGGTCAGCATTGACAAGTTGGGCCGAAGGGCCTGTTGCCGTGCTGTACGACTGTGACTATAATAGTGAAATTCTGAAGCGATTCGTACGCTCAAACACAGCGTACTGTAATTCGTAGATAGACAAATACTTTTACCCGGAGTAGGGGAATTGAGGACCAGGTTCAAGGTGAAGGGGAAAAGATTTAATAGGAATCCGAGGGTTAACTTTGTCACACAGAGGGTGGTGGGTGTGTGGAACGAGCTGCCTGAGGAGTTCAGGCTGGGACTATCCCATCGTTTAAGAAACAGTTGGACAGGTACATGGCTAGGACAGGTTATGGACCAAACGTAGGCAGGTGGGTCTTGTGTAGCTGGGACATTGTTGGCTGGTGTGGGCGAGTGTTTCCACACTGTATATATCTATGACTCTATGACACAAAAAGCTGGGGTAACTCAGCGGGACAGGCGGCATCTCTGGAGAGAAGGAATGGGATGACGTTTCGGGTCGAGACCCTTCTTCAGACATGCCTGGTTCTGCCTAATTCGCCGTGCCTGCTGACATCTTAGGTAAAACAGCATTCTGATCTGAGTCCATTTAACCCAAAATGTTGCAAGTCTGAAATAGATTTGTTTTAATTACCAAAACACATAGTTACTTGAAGCTTCCGACCCCCTGGGCAAAAATATGATGCATATTAAGCCTGCTGTTTTCTCCGCATCAAAGTGTATGTTTAAGTTCCGATCCTATTACATATCAGAGTCATGTAGAATATTTGCCTGTCAACAGTGTAAAGTGGTTCTACATACTCTCATTGCTTCAACTGCTCAAAGATTCAACTCAAAAGTTGCTTTCAGTCTCTAAGTAAATATCTAAACATCTAGGAGACCTGGGTTCGATCCCGACTGCGAATGCTGTCCGCACGGTGTTTGTACGTTCTCCCCCTGACCTGCGCGGGTTTTCTCCGAGATCTTCGGTTTCCTCCTACACTCCAAAGACGTACAGGTTTGAAGGTTAGTTGGCTCAGAGTAAATGTAAAACGGTCTCCTAGTGTGTGTAGGATAGCGTTAGTGTGCGGGGATCGCTGGGCGGAGCAGACCCAGTGGGCCGAAAGGTGCAGGAAGGTGGTGGTTTAAAGCGAAGATCGACATCAAATGCTGGAGTAACTCAACAGGACAGGCAGCATCTCTGGAGACAAGGGATGGGTGACGTTTTGGTCAATGAGGGAAAAACCTTTTCACACAGAGAGTTGTGAATCTGTGGAATTCTCTGCCTCAGAAGGCAGTGGAGGCCGATTCTCTGGATGATTTCAAAAGAGAGTTAGATAGAGCTCTTTGGACTAGCGGAATCAAGGGATATGGGAAGAAGGCAGGAAATGGGGTAGTGTTTATGGATGATCAGCCATGATCACATTGAATGGCGGTGCTGGCTCGAAGGGCCGAATGGCCTACACCTGCACCTATTGTCTATGTATCTATGTATCTATGAGACCCTTCTTCAAACTGGAGTCAGGGGGGAAAGTAAAAAGGAAAAAGCTGAGCCAAATCTGATGAAGGGTCTCGACCCAAAACTCCACCATTCCGTCTCTCCAGATATGCTGCCTGTCTTGCTGAGTTACCCCAGCATTTTGTGTCTATCTTTGGTGGGCCGAAGGGCTGTTTCCGCCCTCTCTCTCAAAACCAACATAGACACAGACATAGAAAATAGGTGCGGGAGGAGGCCATTCGGCCCTTCGAGCCAGCACCACCATTCATTGTGATCATGGCTGATCGTCCCCTATCAATAACCCGTACCTGCCTTCTCCCCATATCCCTTGATTCCACCAGCCCCTAGAGCTCTATCTAACTCTCTCTTAAATCCATCCAGTGACTTGGCCTCCACTGCCCTCTGTGGCAGGGAATTCCACAAATTCACATATCCCTGGGTGAAAAAGTTTTTTCTCACCTCAATCTTAAATGGCCTCCCCTTTATTCTAAGACTGTGGCCCTGGTTCTGGACTCGCCCAACATTGGCGGGGGGGAATTTCTGCATCTAGCTTGTCCAGTCCTTTTATAATTTTATATGTTTCTATAAGATCCCCCCCCTCATCCTTCTAAACTCCAGTGATACAAGCCTAGTCTTTTCAATCTTTCCTCATATGACAGCCCCGCCATCCCAGGGATCAATCTCGTGAACCTACGCTGCACTGCCTCAATCACAAGGATGTCCTTCCTCAAATTAGGAGACCAAAACTGGACGCAATACTCCAGATGTGGTCCCACCAGAGCCCTGTACACCTGCAGAAGAAGTTGTCACGGGGAGAACGGACAACTAACCTAAACTACAATCTAAGATGGACACAAAATGCTGGAGAAACTCAACATCACAGGAGCGAAGGAATGGGTGACGTTCAGGGTGACATCACTGGTCGGTGCGGACTCGGTGGGCCGAGGGCACTGTTTCCGCTCTGTATCTCTAAACTAAACTGAACTAAAACGTACAGCATGTCAATGAAGGCTGTTAAAAAGACGAGCTGGTCCATTTTATGATGAAATGTGACTTCCGACGTGCTGTATTTTCTAAGCAAATAAGTGTCTCTTAAATCGGATTCGACAGGTTATTACACCGCCAGCAATATACCACCAATGACACAAAGTGCTGGAGTATCTCAGCGGGTCAGGCAGCATCTCTGGAGGACATGGATAGGTGACGTTTTGGGTCGAGACCCTTCTTCAGACCCTCTC